>VYZT01047152.1:0-55537 GCA_013400735.1 Pomatostomus ruficeps
CACTTAGCCAGGGTCAAACCACCTCACATGATGTCTCTGACACCTAATTAAGATTCACCTTGAGATTCAGAATCTTTCTCAGAGAGGATGTTAAAAAAAGGGAATTCACTTCTGCCCAGCTGTTAAATTTGGTTAAAATTGGCCAGCAGGTACAAAAAGTAGTGAGATTGATGCATACATGAACAGGGAGGTTTAAGTAATACTATGTAATTCTCACTCCTTTATGAGCCAGGGTAAAGGTGGTTATCTGATCCTAAGAATTAATTTATATTAAAATTTAAACTGGTGCCTGTCCTTTGAAATAAGTCCAAAAAACCTCCAGACTTCTGGATCTCTGGAGCTACCACAAAATAATCTTAATACGTTGTGTGGGGAATCTGGTACTCACAAAAGAATGTTAAAAAAACCCCTTAACTTTCATTTACAGTCCATCAGTCATCTCATATTAAGGAAGGATCTTTAACACATTCTATTCTGCACCTTTCCATTACTTGTCACCATCCATAATGTAAAAATATGTTTTTAGAATTGAACTGTGATGAATATTGCTCTTCTTGGGAATTATTCTAAAGCAGCAGGTGCTCATGTTTTGTTAAAAAAAGAGATAATACTCAGGATTCCATATTGTACATGGGTTTTTGACTTCTCAAGGTATCTTCAACCTTTATTCATATAAGATGTGTGACAAACAGCTACTCTTCAGAAAATCAAAAATATCAAGGACTGTTCTGCCATCTCATCAAAGTTTCCTTCTGGAATGCTTCTTCTGCCTACTTCTGCACAGATTGTCCAAAGTGAAAGCACCTATGCCTAGTTCATACTTGCCTCTGTGGAAGCCACTAGCAAGAACATGGAAAAAAAAAAAATCTCTGCAAAGCAGATCTGCTTAATACATGTTTCTTCCTGTGAGTAATATTTTTTTGTCATTATTAAATAAAAATTGTGGTATATCTCTTTCATAGCACTAGATATTAAATTATTAAGTAAACTACTTGAAAGCTCTCCTTAGGGAAAAGGATATTTAATCAGTAAACTTAAATGCAGTAAACTTCAGTGGGACTTCTGGTGCTCCTTGCTTTCATTATCTGGGTTGCACATATTAGAGAAGTACATTTACCCCAGTTTCTTCAATGACTATTAACTGCACTGTGACATTTCTTTTTGTCTCCTCACACAGATGAACAATGTACAGTGGTATGACGAATATAAAGAAGGTTGAAAATAAAGATTTCTTGAAAAAAAAAATCTTCCTGCTACAATCAGAGCTTTTAAAAGTAGCCTTGCCTCCCAACTGCTTTGTCAGTTTTCTTTCTCTAATTTCTATGCATTTTCACCAGAAAACGTGCAAGAGATTTCTTAGAGAAATAGATGCTCTGACTACCTCTACAGTTTTTTAGTGTTAGATCTCTCTTCTTGGAAGGATAACACTAATAGTGAATAGAAGAATTAATCAGACAACACAACAATCGAATAGAGCAATCATTGCATAAACTATATTACTGAGTCCTCTTTTGTTGGTTGGGTTATTTTTTCCCTATTTTAAATTTATTTCCTGATGATGTCAAAAAACAGAGCTGAGGAATAAGATCCTACATTACTGATAATGTTCTTTGATTGACGTGTCTCAACTTTTTGCCAGTCTTAGCTTTATTAAAGATTTTTAAAAAGCATGTGTTCCTCAGTCAAGATGTACAGCATGGAACTTCAGTCTGCTCACTGGTTATGTGAACTACTGTGGGATGACAATTTCTCAGGCAATAGTACTGGTTGTAAATGGTCACATAAACCAAAAATTGAAGCATTCAGTTTATTACATATTATATGGGATGAACTGAGTGATATAGTGGATGATGGTGAACTGTGAGACAATTTATTTATCCTTTTTCATTAAAATTTGATATGCAGTCATAACTCACAGAAGACAGAATGAAGTTTCCTAGTTCACAAGAGACCATCCTCCATATCTCATATTTTAAAATAAAGTGGTAGTTACTGCAAACAAAACATTTCATGGAAGAATAACATTTGGGTCCAAAAGATAAATACAGTCACTAATCAATACTAATTATGAATTTGATACCCATATTGGTCAGCTTACTCTAAATTCAGCAATTTAACACACTAAATGACTTTTAACACCTATTTATGCTGTTCTATAATTTAGCATAGATAAAAATAAACATCCATCTCAGTTTTCCTTACAGAATCTATCTGGAATACCTATCAATAGTATTTTATTCATCTATTTTGGATGTATGTAAGAAACTCCTCACCATGACATTTGATGATCTGTCTAGTCATAATTGTAAAAATAGTAACTCTAAAAAATGTCATGCTTCCTCTTGCCTGACTCTCCAGTAGAAAAGCTAACAGTTCGGATATTTTTATCCCTAAATAATATCATTGCAAAAGGGAAAAACAAATCCTTAATGACTGACCCTCAAAGACAGATAGAAATGAATGAAAGAAGGAGATAATATTATCATTCAGAAATGCTGTCACAGTATTAAGCAGGAATTTTCATGTAATCTCTGTCCCAACTAACCACTCCTGGATGGACTCAAATATTTATCTCTTACTATTTTTGATAATTATTTTCTATGAAAGAAGAATTAAAAAAATGCTTGCAGCCCAACTCTGCAGTCATTAGCCATGACACCTCACAGAATTATAGCTTTTCCTACAACAGGAATAAGCAGTTGGTTTTACAACAAATATTTTTTTTAGAGAAAAGAAAAAAGTGAAAAGTACTTACATAATAAAAAATATGGCCTTCCATGACCCTTCTCACCCTGAGCAAACAATCTTAACAGGAATTTTTCTACTGGTACACTAATGGTGCACCACTTATCACCACTGCTGGAGACAGAATACTGAGCTAGGTAAGACCTTTGGCATGACCCAGTACTGTTATTCTTCTGAGCAAGTTACAATGGAAAAATTCAAAACCCAAAACAGTACAAAAAATGTGAGAAAAGGGAAGAAACCAGCTGAAGTTCACAAAGTCAAATATTTATACGACCTTGGAGATTTACTTTCAAGATGGTATACTTATAGGCAATATGGTAGTCAATGAATGTTTATTATAGGAAGGAAGAATCATTTAAAAATTCAAATCAGAATAAAAGTAAAAGTAAAAAAAATCACAGGTCATCCTGAAAGAATTTTCTCCCCAGATTTCATTTTGAAAGAAATTATGTACATTATTTCTTTTTGCAGGGTCTAATTAATATCACTTTCTTTTTCTGTGCAGTAAAAAAGTACAGCTTTCTAACAGAATATACCATTCTTTTATATCTGCATAACAGTGATATTTTTCATTAGCAAATAATTCTGACAGAAAAATTCCAAAATGGTTTTAATATACCTTTATATGTGATGTGGATGCACCCAGATGCACACACACACACACAGACACATACCCTCAAACAGAGCAGAAACTCTTCTCGAGTATTTCTCTTAGTCATTAAGGCCACATCTGAAAATATTCTGCAAGTCTAACAGCAAAAATCTGTTAGGCGCTAGCTCATCTTTAAATAGCTACCTTAAATGTTATTAAAATGAAAAGGAACCAGTTAAGTTACTATTTTGATGACATGCTTAGGAGATGGTCATCAATAATAAGCCAGTTTCTACCTCCTTTTATTCTTCTTCCATCTCACTTCTCTTTGTACCGGGAAACCCACACAAAGCTTACTTACTTTGTAAGCCTTACATAAACCTATTTTCAGGCTCAGTAATGAACAGGCTTTTCAGAAGCTGAGTGAATAGGAGTGAAATTCAGCTTTTCCAAAAGTAAGATACTGCCTGTAGAACAGAAATACTCATTTGCAGAGCAGCCTACAATCTTTCTGGAAATAATATACAGTTACACTCTGCAAACGAGATGTATTATCATTTTGTTGATGAGAAGATCAAATATTTCTTTTTCTTCCATAGTCAAAATATTGTTAATGGATGATTTTCTGCCTGAAAGGACATTTTATTGAAATTATTTGCTAAGCCCACCACTTGTTGACTGAATAAGATGAAAACAAATGAAAAAAGAAACCTGTGTGTGACTACTTTATGGGCAAAAAATTAGAATCAGAAATTGGGATGTTCGTTCTTACTATGTATTATATCTCTTTTGTCTTTCCTTTTAAATCTTGTCTTGTATCATATGCTTTTAGGTGCAGTAACTTTTTATAGAGATTTCAGTGAGTATTGGCAACAATGGCATATATTCCTAGTTGCTCCTTAGGCATTGTTACAGTATCAATGAATAAAAACAGCAAGGATGTCTCCACTGAAATGCTTAACTACACAGGCGGCAATCTTCAGGGCTGCAATCACATTTCAGTGAGAATTTGGCAATTTCAGACTCCTGTCCTTTCAGACAACAATTTTGTTTGTTTGTTTGATATATTGCTGTTCTATATTTATTTTTCAGTTTTTCTGTCCAGTTATATTAGTTATTTTCAATAAAATTATCATTTAAAGGATTATTTTCTGTAATTTTAAATGTATGATACATCAATCATTCTGTCAGTTGAAAGACAGTGCAGTGCTATGCTTAGCTGAAGTGGTAGTCTTGATGATGATAACAAGCTATTAAATTTGCTTATGCCATGATGGAAGGAAGAGCCTAAGAGTTATAATGGAAGGCAACATCCTCACCATACCTACTTCTGGGTATTTCTGCCAATTAGAAAAGAAATATGTAAAAGATGGTACAGACACACTAACACTTGCACACCTTTACCTGGAGCAGTATAAACCACCTTCAGACTGATGCTACAGGTTCCTTCCCTCTCCCAAGCATGCTTCCTAATTCTCTCCTAGCTCCACAGTCACACTGTGCCAATCAGCCCCTCCCAGGTCATTGAGGAAAGCAGTAATGACTCTCGGGCTATTTTTCACTTTCAGTTGCGGTTATGGAGTGTTTGAAAACTTGATGAATATCAGACTGCATTTGAGCATAATACTCAGGAACTGAATAAAACATAGAGATACAGAAGACCAATTGATATGAATGACATATCTCTGCTATCTATTAGAAAGACTGCATACACAATAGATTTTTTGGTTGAAAAAAAGAACAGGATGACTCTACTAGAGCCATTTGCCAGCTGCTCGGTGAATAGGTCAGCGGCATAAGAAAGATAGCTTCCCTCTAAAAAGCGTTGCATTGCTCATTCATCATGCACACTCATTGTGTTCTGGCTGTCTGTAATAGTAGAGGTTGAGGAAACAGTTCAGTTTTCATTTCCTCTAGCTTTCTAGTGAAATCACAATATTGCTTTGATGACATCATAGTCTCCTAAAGTTTCATAGTCTGCATTATTACTTCAGTCCAGGATCAAGAAATGCTGAACAACATAATTTTGATAGAAAATACAAATAGAATACAATAGGATACGCACTTGTTAACATCCGTTACATGGTTATATCTCACATATATCTTTCCTTGAATATACATGGCTCCAAAACATATTTTACCAAATGCTATATACAGAACCCTATGGAGCATTCTTACCGAGCATGCAAGTACAGAAAAATAAATGCATAAGCCAACTTTCCTGGTTGCTTGGAGAGATGGAAGGGAACAGCTAAACACCCTGCCTGTTCCCTCACAGGAAGAAGTCAAAACAGCTCCTATCAGAAATGTGCCTTCCAAAAAAAGCCACGTGCAGCACAATTTGCGTATCACTGATTTAGTCAGTTCTTCCATCTGCAAAGAGCCCAAAATGCTTTATAAACTTTACAAGAGGAATGTCATCCACCACTGAAGTGCAGCCGCCTATGGAGCAAAACTTGGCAGCTGTTTAACAGAACACATAAATCCTACACAATAGTTTAGGGGAAGCATTTTTAAAGAATAGTGCAGATGGGAATGTAGGGAGGTAGAATATAGTTACATAAACTGAGTGTATATATAGGCAGGAAATGCAGGTTGGCCAAAAGAAGCAAAATTAAAAATTTCTCATATCACAAAACATTTCAGGCATTTTGATATATGTCTCAGGGAAAACTACTTTAGAAATATTTAAATAATGCTAATTTTGTTTGTTCCCTTCTCCCCTGCTTTCTCCCTCCCCCCCATCTCCAGGTCTATTTTAACACTCTGTCCATCTGCACATTAATTGAGAATGAAGTCATATCAATGCTCAGAGACAGCCACTAACACCACTAGCCATGAGGTAAAATAAATTGTCAGTACACAGAAATACTATCCCATGAAATATAAAACATTTACAGCATTTTCAAAGTTGAAAGCCAGGTCTGTAATACTCATCTACATATGTGATTATTGATTTTCTATAGTATAAAATTCGCATTTTAGCTCTTCAGGACCATATTTTTTATGGCTTCTTTTTAACTAAGTAAACATTAATTCGCCCAAATGTATACTAATCTATTCACTAAATTAATTTTACAGAAATTGTACAGGGAGAGAAAAGGGAAATGGAAACAAAATTTTGGATTCTCTTATTGTTTGTTAGTTCCTTTATGAGCTCTTTTAGGATCTGTGTGTGTTAGAAAGGACCAGCACTGTCTCTGTGCTGCTAAGTTAAACATAGAATGACATAACAGTTGGAAGGGATCTTTAAAAGTCATCTAGTCCAAATTCTCCTGCAACAAGAAGGGACATTTTCAACAAGAAGGGACATTTTCAACAAGAAGGGACATTTTCAACAAGAAGGGACATTTTCAACTAGATCAGGTTGCTCAGAGCCCCTTCCAACCTGACCTTGAATGTTTCCAGGTTTGGGGCATCTGTCACTGCCCTGTGCAGCCTGTTGCAGTGTTTCATACCCTTCACTGTAAAATCTTCTCTCTTATACCTAGTTTATCTTCTTTTAGTTTAAAACTGTTACCCCTTGTCCTATCGCTACAGGCCTGCTGAAAAGTTTGCTCCATCTTTCCTGTAAGCCCCTTTAAGTACTGGTACGCCACAGTAAGATCTCTTGGGAACCTTCTCTTCTCCACGCTGAACAATTCCAATGGTCCCAGCCTTTCCTCCATATGAACCTTCCTTAGTTTTCCATAGCATCAAGGAGAGGGAGTAAAATGTGTGTGTTTATTTTAGACATCTTTGCTGACTTAAGCCTTGCTGAATATCATCTAAATAGAGTACTGGTAAGTGGGGGGATTTCAAGTCACCTGTTCACCCTGAGGTCAAAAAGGACAAGGTCACTCATAGTATGTTAAAATGCATGGAAATTAAGAAAAATATTGTCTGTAAAATGTGTTCAATAGACTAAGTAAAACTAATCAAAATCCTAACAGCTAAGAAGACCTGTACAGGGTAAGGATGTAAATAGGAAGAAGAGGAACATTTCCACTTAAACATGTTGTTTGCAATGTCTTTTAAGATGCTTGAGTATACTACTCAATTATTGTCTCCAGTACACTGAAGAAAACTGTCTGTACACAGTGATACTATTAAATACCAAAGTATTTGGAATAAAAATATTTTGATTTTATGTGGTTTTGAGGATTGCTTTTTTTAAATCTGGGGTTTTATATTAGGTATTTTATTAATATAATGGATGGTAATTATATATATTCTCCTCAAATTGATCATAAATACCCAATAGCTAACTTTTCTGTGCAAGCTAATGATGATGTATGGCATCTTTTTTTTGGTGATAATTCATTTATATCATCAAGGCTAGTGACACACAAATGAAACTGACACTTTTAAGATAGCAATGCAAATAGGCAAAATAGCTTTCTTAAAACTACATCTCTTCAAAAAATCACATTTTGTATTTGCCGTCATCGTTTAATAAGCTCCGGAATGGTAATACTAATAAAATAATACTGTGTCTGCTTGGTACATCAGCTAAAGCAATCACATACTTTGCCAAAAAGACAGGTGCTAACAAGTGTTTTGGTTTTCTTTATCAGGGCAGTTACTGCTCTGTAAATACCTGACCTTAACTGTAAAGTTTTATTGACAATATAATGATGATACTGGCTAAGGAGATTTGGCTGAGCTGCTGTAAGAAAGCAGGGAGACTCCAATTTAAATACAGTAGTGCAGAGAATAAGATTTCCATTCCTTCAACACTTATTGGTGTTAAACACCAAGCTGTGGTTCTTCCCTCACCTCTGAGCAGGTACATATGCTCAGACTCACATGTACTCAGGAGTCAGTGCACAGCCTCTTTCTAGAAAGGAGGCTTGGGCATGACCTGCATGCAGCTGAGCACCAGGGAAGCTGTGAGCAGCCTGTCATTCTGATTACACGGCCTGTTGAGAACAAGGGGTTTAAAACAAATGGAGCCAACATAAGCTGGCAGTTTAAAGAGAAAAGGTTGATTATTGCCAGAATTTATGGTACAAAAGGACAGTCTTTGTCAGTATTTTAAAAATTAACATTCCTTTCCAAAAAGTACAATTGCCCCACATAAGAGCTTCTCAACACTATTTCTAGGAAAAGCACTTCTGTACAGATGGACTGGACGTTCTATACACTGTATAATTACAGTGGATAACAAAACTGCTAAATCCTTCTTTTTGTAGAAAATCCACTCTGAGAAAGTCAGTTGAATGGCTGCTATCTACTCTTCTCCCCTCTGACTCGCAAAGTCTGGATTTAAACCTGATGCTACTCATAACACTCTGGTCTTTTCTTAACACTTGGAAGCTATTTACTTGACAGTAAAGAGCTAGAGTTTCACAAACCTATATACAAATCCATGATGGGACCCCACTCTTATGGAGTCAAATATGCTTCAGGGGGTCTTTCTAAATTTCTCCTCTGAACTTCTCTGTCATTTCCCCTGGGAATATGCACTCCATCAGAGAAAACTCTGGGAAGAGACACAGAGTTTGTAATGATTGGGAAAAGTTTGAAGAAAGCTTTGACCAGTCCTGCGTGAAAAACAGCAATGCCAGCAAGGACTGCTTTACTCCTCTCATAGAACTACTTCATAATGACTCTGAGAAGATCACATTCAACTAAAGTTAAAATTATAAGTGAGGGTAAATAAATACTGTCTGTTTCAATGCATTAAACAAGCCTGCTGCTCCCTGACACATTCAGTTGTAGGGAGTAGTAGGAAATCCCTCTGTTATATATCTGCCTGTAGGCTTCAGGCCAGGGGAGAGGTATGAGCAAGGAGGCCATGGTGTGGGATATGTCAGAGAAAATTTTATTTAGCTTATATGAGCACAGTCACATCCACAAATCAGTCATGACTCTACAAATTAAGCTTGAAGTCTTGTTCACTTAAGCCAACATTATTGGGAAAGGTTCTGAGGTTTTGGCAATGAGCTGGGACAATGGGTAATGCAGAACAGGTCACAGCTCCAGGCAAAGCTTCTGATGCAGCTACCCCTGAAGAAAGCCGGTAGCCAACAGCTGAAAGAGGACAAGTTTCCATCCCTCACCTCAGCCAGTGCTGAAGGCAATGCCAGTGCTGTCACCTGCCCGCACCTCTGTGTAGGCTCAGCTCCGCCTCCACTGAACTCAGAGACAGGTGGGAAATGTCTCCCATGTCTCCCCACAGGAACAGGGCTCCCCTTGGTGTTACAGTGGTGACAACCATGACACGGGTCAGCAGCCTTGTTTGGTGGGTTGCCAGCCAGGCTGTGAATAAACTTGAGGCTGAAATCCCAAGCTCATATAGACAGAACTTTTCTCATCTTGCAATGGAATTGTTCCCCAGCAGAACAATTCAGCAGCTGGGGATGAAGAGGACAGCTGAGGAGATATGGCCAAGGGGTGTGAAGGTGAGGCTGGAGGGATCACGAGTGGGGATGACTGGTAGCTGTCAGAACACAACACTAAATGCCTTCCCGATATTAACCACTGCCCCAATATCTCTCTGCCTTCCCAGCTGGCAGGAGGCACTGCTCAACCAGGCAGCCTTTGTTTTTGGTCTGGGGCCAAAATGCATCAGTCAGCCAATAAGTGAGCGTTATAAACACAATCTACTGGACTAACTCTAAGATATATATTTTCAAAGTTCATATTTATAGTTTGCAAACTCTGTCTTTCAGATAGCAAGTCCTAGTAGCACCAGAAGCTGTTGAATATTCCAATCAAACACAAAATTAGAACAGGATTCTGTGCCACAAATACAAAGTAAAGCCATCTGCCAAATTTCTAAAATACCTCACCTAGAGATCTGGTAATTTCTCTTTTAATATGAGCATAACATACAGCTTGCCCCTAAAGAAGCAACCTCTGCTGTATTTAGCAGATTTTATAGGAAATCCTAATCACTGAAAGCCTATTTTTATGCTATGTGTAGATTTAAAGATGACAACCATTCCAAAGTTTCCAAAGAAGGGACAACATTTTTCTATTATTTATTAGTTCATTTTAGGTCACTGGAGGACTTCCAAAGACATCTTCCTTTTCTGTCTTATAAACCCTAAGAGTTAAGTAAGTATTCTCAAATAAGCACAATTTACAGTATGTCAGCTTAAAATAAAATCATAACACATTTCTAAATTGATAGAAATTGCATAGCACCAAATGAGAAATAGGGATTTTATCCTCTCATTTATACATGCTTGTCTCTCTGTCTATAAACATATGTTTGCACATACTGTGTATTGATAGATTAACATTACTTAACTCTGCATTTGCAACACTGTACTTAAAGTTGTGTCTGCATTTTTACTTCAGAGGTTTATATCTCAGCTATAAAATATTCTCTTTAAGCCGAATCTTGGCAAGAACTGACAAGCTACAAATTATTATTTTCTTTTTAGAAAAATTAGAAGGCAATGTCAAGACAATAATCCCTTCTTCTTCATAGTGTCAATAGGATGCATAGACTGATCCAGAATGCAAGTTGGTAACTCAACCAGAGCCAAGAGAACAAATTTTCATCACTATGGACTTGGCTTGTTTTGCTGTGGGAGTGAAATTCTGCACCTCTCTAGCCACTAGTGTGCATTGCATTCTTTCTCTGTTTTCAGCAACTTAAGAGGAAACATAATTTCCTTAAACCATTTACCAGTCATCTGTAAATGTTCATTATTAACAACAATTCTATTCCAAATTTTAGTGAAAAATGGCAGAACTGATTCAGAAAGTGGTAAGAACAGCCTGGGATTTCATTGTAAGCACTGGCCAATGACACAGAAGTGAAGACTGAATGCTAACAGATCTAATGGGATAACAATGTCTCTTCAGCCAACACCTAGAGTTGATTTTAGAGGAAATTTATATAAACTGTGGCAGGAGGAGAGATATAGGACAATCTACAGAGCAATAGTTCTCAACATATCCCACAAGTGGGGCCATTTTTCCCCGTCTGTCCTATCCATGTTATTTATAAACACTGGCACTGTGGCGAAGTGATAGGATTCATCCTTTAATATATCTACTCAAACTGCAACAGAACTCTTATATAAGCATTTCTGCCACCAGACCTTAATTAGTTCAAATGAAGTAGTATGGGATGTTGGATGAAAAGTTCATCATCATCATAAAGAGCAACACAGAAATTTATTCTTAAGTGTGAAAAAAATCCTGTGAAGGATTAAGTAGGAATTTTGTGTCTCACAGGAACACTATGTTCCAAAATATGCCACCCTTAGATAGAGCTTCTGCAAGGAGTCTTTCTGGAATAACTGCACTTCAATCCAAGATAGCCAATAAAATTATGTGTGCGTTCTATGGGATAAATTGTAACTCCAGGAATGTCTAAGATGGGGAAGGCTTCTTTTCCTAAGAAGCCAGTGAAAATTATTTGATTGTGCAAAAGGATTTGAGATAACTATGTGATAGATCTCATCAGCCTTCCCTGGCTGAAAAAGTACTGGGGCCTGTTTAGCACCATTTGAGGGCTGTCTATGTCACTAACCTAAGGCAAAAATGGTAAAGGCTTGTTTAGGCTTAGAGGATTGATGGTGTGAGGATAGACACCGTAGGCAGCAAAATCTAAAGCTGCCCTACATGAATTGATTGAGCTGGAGACTCAATTTCCACAAGGCAAGATCCGCCATAGTCTGCATTGGCTGGACAAGACCAGAATGCATGGGATTCTTATTAAGAAGTGAAGACCACTGTGCAGGCCATGCTGTCTCCTGGCTGCCGTGGCACACCCCAAACTACCCTTCATAAATAGTTGCTCTTTTCTGTTTTGTCTGCTCCCAGCTACTGGCAAAATTAATGTAACAGTGGACTGTAGGGAGCCTCAGTAAAATACTGCTCATAACTAAGCAGGAATAAGCCATTTTCTTGTATGTGAGTCCAAGTATTGATAGAAAAGAATTGCTTACTTAAGTAAACAGCATTTCATCAACTTCCATAAAACATTTCATTCATCTTCATTTAACATCAAACCTTCAAATAAATCTATGTATCTAATGTATTTTAATTAAGCAGAGGACAGGTGAAGAGTTATTCTTTCAACATCTCCAGTTGCACTCTCCTGCTCTAGTCGATGAAAGTGAAACTGTAAAAACATGCCTTCATTATTAACACTAATTTTTACTTCATTTTCATTTTTGCTCTTAGAGATTAGATTGTCATGCTATGCATGTGGGAAAGCAGGCTGGGAAGGAAGCAAACCCCAAGAGGTAGACCAGCTTTGTTTAATGATGTTTTGGAGGTTAATGGTTTTTTGGGGGTTTTATACCTACCTAAGGATTTTTTACTTTACTGGTAAAAAGAGCAGGCAACTTCTAAGGATATGGGTTATCTCTCAGACTGCTTTCTTCTTCTCTTCTCACTTCATGGTTATCGTTGCAAGCCCTTCTGTGCAAATGGTACAAGTTACTTCCATAGAAGATTCCAGAAATGCATCATTTCAGAAGAGAGCTGGCATTGTATCCTCAGGTATTCCTGTGCTGATCATCAGTGCTCAGGGAAAGTACTGCAGTTTCAGTGAAAGTGGTTTTTACTTCCAAGCTCTTTATAAATGAACATTCCAGAACTGAAGTCTGATCTGCATGTGTAAAACATGAGGCTGGTGCAGAACGCTGTTAATTTTAGTGCAGTTTTGTATTCTAACCCCAAATGTTCATTCATTGGCATCAGTTTGCAAGACCAGGGTCTTTGACAAACTGTGTAACGAAATAAAAACAGCACCAACGGAATGCACTTCTGATGTGAAATACAGCCTGCTTTTAAAAGTGATCATCATGATTACATGATATTTTTGAAATAAAGAGTGTTTTTCCAGTTGAAACTAAAAAACAAATTAAAATCTTGGCGATAGAATGTCTGTCTATATGTATACCTATATCTGCCTGACACTTTTTCCTAGCGATCATAAAATCTTTACATGTCATTGTATAACAGCACCTCTAACAGCAGAGTGGTCCTATGACACAATTCTGGCATGCTACTTCACTGAAATAATGCCCAATAAAAAGTTAGATCATCAATATTGTTCCCTGTATATAACATTTAAGTTGCCCCTGGAGCTTTGATCCATGAACTGACCCAGCCTAATCCTACTTAGGTTTGAGTTCAGAACATATGGAATAGGTGGCATGCAGTCAGATGCTCAAGAGATAGAAACGTTCTATCTATTATCAGCCCCAGAAAATAAACACGCTTCTTCCAGCCTTCTTGAGCAAAACTGCATTTTACTCTGCAGGACTACAAAACATTATGTAAAATACTTTATGTTTCTCATACCTCTTTACTTAGAATTATTTTATGTCTTATTACCTTAAGATAGCTGATTATGATACAGCTTCAGATAGTAACCCTCTCTAAATAAAAGGCAAGAAACAGTTCACAAAGAGAATGCAACAAACCTAAATTTAGTATTCTTTTCTGTGAAACTAACTTTTTTCCTTGAAAGGACAAAGAAATGTCTTCCTTCATCTCAGTAAGTCAACACATTAGTGCATAAGAGGTACAGAGATCTCCAGTGCTTGTAAATTACAAATTAGACATGACTATGCTCCCTTTTGATTCTGCTTTTGGTTTGGGGTTTTTTCCTGTCCAGTTTTGGTTGCTTTTTTTTTCATTCTGCACTGTAACTCAAAAAAATCAGATAAAAATTTTTAACAAAAATTTATCTCAGATTTGTAACATAGGTATTGTCACTAAACTTTACCTGTGTGTGTAGCCCTAAGCTGGAATGGTATCAGTTGTTCCAGAGTGATGCTGGTTGACTCAATAAATCATTCTCAGAAAATTCTCCATTATATCTTCTCACCAAAGTAGACTCATCTGCAAGTGATTGACAACAATTCAGCATTCATTTGGTTTTTTTGATTTATTTAAATACAGTCATTATTGCTCACATACCACAATGATGTGTATTAAAAATAGATGATACATAGCTAATCCTAGCAGTTCCATAAAATTGTAAATTATTATGTGGCAACTTTGCTGCAATGAATAGTCACATAATATGTTCATTGTGTCTTTTAGAGACACTACGGAAAGATAGTTCAAAGTCCACCTCATAAAAAGGGTGTGCTTGAGTGTGGCAAAGACAGGGCTAAAGGAGGGTGAGAGTGCTATTTGTAATGGAACAGGGCTATCCAATCATCTCACTGCCACCCTGTTAGACCAACCTGTCAATCAATCATTCATTTAATAATCACCATAGAAATAATCTCTAAACCTGGGTTATTTAGCACTTTACGCCCATTTAAAGCACAGTTATGACCTTGTAGTTAGCTTCAGTTATGCAAAATATGTATACTACATTTTGCATACAAATAGCAAAGGCAGGAAGTTAATCATGCCATTTATAAAACAAAACAGCCCTAACGTTAAGTGAATGGCTTTTCTGCCATGGTTCAGCCAGGTAATGAAACATGTGCCTGAATTTAAGCACATGAATCACTCCATTGATTCAAAAGCACTCTGCAGGTGCCTAGAGTTCAGTGTGCACTTGAGTTGTCTGATGGATCAAGGCCTCCATCAGTTACAAGAATGTACAGAAAGATGTTTGTCAGGTGCATTTCAGAACTGTATGTATATCAGGACAACACAAGTGAAAATGACAAAATAAAAAATAAAATAATAATTTAGAAAAAAAAGGGCTAGGTCAGGAAAAGGAAGATAGCAAGAGCAGTGTGGCATGTTGGCTCTGTCTTGCTGTGATGCGAGCCCTGGAACCTGGGTAACAGCAGCTTTGCCTAGCCTTGCCTTTTGGCTTCCTCTCAGACACACTGGGTTGAGTACTGGATCTGCAGAGGTACCTTACTTTTGGCAGCTTCTTTCTACAAACTTACTTGATTGTGGCTCCACAAACCACAATAGCAACACTCCTTGGGGTAGGACAGTGCAAGTGGACAATTGTGCAACTTGTTGCACACTCACTGCTGCCTGCTGCATGCAAAACAGCACGTTAAAGTACATATGCAAAGTCATTCCTTAATACGTGTTTTAGACAATATGGGAGAATAGTGGCAGATGTAATGCAGAGGCTTCTCATGCAACCTTGTGTAGGAAAAGAAGTGTTATTAATTTTTACTGTGACTGAGGGAAGATGAGAAATTTCTTTAGAGTATATTCAAGCAAAACTGTAAATACCAGAACCTCTGGTACAGAAAAGACAAGTCTGAACTCTCAAAGCCAAAACTTGTGTCTAAAGAAGGTGGCCCAGCTCATATGAACTTCTTCAGAGGCAAAAAGGCACCTTTAAGAGCACAGGATTTAACCCAAGCATGAGCAAACACAAGGCAATGGAGCATACAGGCATCACTGGTGAGTAGGCAAACAAAAGAAGGCCTCCTGAGCAAAATGTGTTTTAATTTGATATTTGTAGGAAAAAGGGGGATAAGGGATTTAACTGGTTTGTAAGTGTTAAAACAGAGAACAAAGGAGAATAGCAGAGTAAAATCTGAGAGCTTTTTGAGGTTCGGATGAAGTAGTGCTGCAATGCTGCCGGCAGGGGCACTGGGTGTCCTCTTGTGGTTCCAGGGGCTGGCCGGTTGCTTCAGAAGCGTGGGAGGGCTGGCGAAGGTTTGGCAGGGTTTCACCTAATCTACCGATGTTACAGGTGTGCCGAGGAAGGAGAGACAAACGGTGGGGCTTTCCTAGATGGTTTATTCGGGCACCAAGATCATTCCAGGGAAGCACTGGTATGGGGAGTTACAGTTCCATAAATACCAACATGAGGGGTTGGGGGAGGGTACAAGCATCCTATGGGGAAGGAGTGCAGGGTTTGAATTTTGTGGGCTTTGTATAGGCTTGTGAAATACAGAGCCCTCTGGGGGANGCATAAAAATCCTGCTCTGTGTAGTGCATGGGATATAGAACCAAGTAAGTCACTTGTGACACATTGGAAGCCATGAAACAATTTATAGTCAGAGGAGTAGTAATATTTATAAATAAGAGATGTATCTAACTAATGTTTCCATTGCTCTATTAACTGTATCTCCCAAGCTGCAAGGATACTAAATAGTTAATGCTGTGAATAAAAGACCTCTCCACCCCACTTGTGATCAGTATGCACTGAAATGTTCCTGCTCAGACAATCCCTTTGACCTGAGGAACATATAGTGCATTTATTAGCACTCTGTGCTACTGTCCAGGGTAGAAAGGGTTCAGCTCCTTCTAGTTTAGGCAGTGTGGTGCTTCCTACTCTCCACAGCCTGACCTGAAACCCTATGCTAACAAGCTTTCCAGTTTTCCACTGTTAGCACTGATCCTCTTGGGGAAAAAAAAAATTATTTAAAAGACTGTAGAAGTGAAGAAATCCAACAAAAACTTGGTAGATCATAAAAATGCAAGTAACCTTAGTGGGATTTGGGGGTACCAGCATCCTCATTATTTGCTCCAGGGCACCATAAGGAAATAACACCAGCTTCTTCTGTTAGAGGAAGTATTCTGCTATAGCAAAGGGAATGCTGTTTTGCTGAACAGCACAAAGCAACACAACAATAGTGTTTACAAAGAACTTCAGATGCTTTACAATAAATCTGGATGTGCTTAAAAATCCCATAAGGGTTTTAAAAAAATCTGAATGTGTTTTCTCAAGTAACTATTTAAAGCATATTAGAGTTTATTTAATTGCACTGGGATTTTTCAAAGCATATCACAGCAAAACAGTAGAGTATAGGCCCCAATATGCTAATTAATAGCTAGCTAGACCCCTGAAATAAACCTGCTACACTTCATTAATCAGACGGTAATTGAATTGGCACAGTACTTCTGTGCAAACTACATGTAGATTGAACTACCAGTCCTGCCAATGGAGAGAGTAGCTTCTTCCACAGAAGTATGTTGTCTGGACAATGCACTAATGTTTTTTCTGTGAGCAGTCGGCCTTTATGACACTTTTCCACATGGAAAAATCTCACATTACTAAACTCAGTGAATTATTGCTCATGCTGGGACACCTTTTAAGGTAAGTATTTTTCAATGGCCACATGTTCAGCTCAGGACAAAAGAACAAATCAGAACCGATACATTTTGCTTTGTCATCTAAAAACATATGCCTATTAACGTTATTAGAAAATAAAAGTGTTGACAGATGTTTCATTTACAACATTTATTTTCAACTTGGTGAAAGCTAACTACCTGGGGATTCAACTGGCAAATAGTAACTACTTTGCTTACAGAAAATAAAACAAGAAATTTTCCAGCAGACACGATGAAGTGGAATTTTGAATATTTCTTTTCTTAGTCAAATCTGATAAAAGACTTAACTGGATAAAAAGGAAATGGACAGAAAAAAACTCTTTAAATTTATAACTTTTTAAAATGAAATAACTGCTGAGCATTCCTTCAACTTTAGAAAAGAGACCACATATTTATGTATGACCTTGGGCAAGTCACTTTGGTCCAAGGTACTTTTCAGGGTAATTGGCAGAAGCTGAAAGCTAGATGCCAGAGGCAGCTTCAACAGCACTGAGCTGTTTAATTCCAGTTTAAGTCAGTGGGAGTCAGGCACTCCAGCATTTTGGAAAGTTCAGAGATCTGTATCTATGGATCCCTCATCCGATTTGCCATTGCTTGCCTATCTTCCCTGCCATAAACTTCTCTCGGACTGTCCACAGGCTTCAAGTCATATACGCATTTGAACATTTTCCTGAACTGGATCCTTAGCATTTGGCAGTTTTGAAATTTTCAGTATCTTCTTCTAGATTGTAAATGGTGTCATATCCACCTACCCACCTACCTACCCACCTACCTATCTACATTTCATTCATCTCTTGAAGTGTGCAGCCATTTTTATAGGGAGGAAAAAGACATCTTTTGATTGCAAGCAAGCACATTAAGTTTCATTGGTAAAGTAAGACTTAAGAGAAATTTCTAAGCAAGTGAAAATTACCCTGGATAATGAAAACACTTGAATATTCTTAACTATAAAAATGACAATGCACACCAGCTATGATGTGCCTGTGCCTGTGTGTGCATACATGCATGCATGCACACGGCATGTATGTCAGAGTGCCAATAGAATCAATTCCTATGGTAAGATAAACTAATAAGCAGCGGAGAAGGAAGGATGGGATTATTTTTAGGATATAGTTGTATTAATACATGCCCATCAAGCAACAATAACAAATTAACATCATGTTAAAGGGAAGAAACAGCTGTGATAGTCACATTGTTTATAAGAGAAAGATATGGTTCTTTGATCTAAGAAAAACAAAGGAAATTACTTACTGTTTTTTCAACAAACAGTTTAAACCGATTAGGTATTTTGAATTTCCATGACTATTGAGGGAAACACTATGCTTAGAGTTGGCTAGTTAACAAAAACTAGTGTAACACTTTGGGGAATATATTCTCCAGCTATCTTATTTCTTCTAATCATTGTCCCCTTTCACTGGAGAATTTCACATTATTCAGCAACATATGGACCAAACATTTCTTCAGTAATCATGTCTGAACAAAGTAATCATTCCCTCATTAACCAATTATTCCTCAGAATCAAATGAAACAGACATATTTGCTAAGACAATTTCCTTTAATAAACCCTATGGAACCATACCTTGTGCATACCCCATCCAAGTAGTTTAATTCAAAAATCACAGTGCAGATGACAAAGAGGGATTCTTGTTTTGCACTGGCAATAAGTGATCTCAGGAGCAAGGTTAAGGATGAAATTAATAGCAGATTAAACAAAAAAAGCAATGTTAAAAGGACAGTAATCACTGGCTAAAAAATTAACCTTCTGTATTCCATGCCAACCCTCTTCTGTCTGCTTAAAGCTCAGAGTACAATCCTGTTCACTTTAAAGGAGGCTGAAGCACAGGTGGGAAGACAGCTCTGAAAAGGCCACTAGTCTATGTGATAGTCAAAGCACACGCAGAACCATGATGGAAAAACTGTTTCAATGTTGGACAAAGAAACATATCTTTAAAATACATGGCAGACCACAGAACACAGGCAGACTGTATCTGGTGAGTCTTTAAAAACTTCAGGCTGTTTGGATTTCTAAGCAGGTGTGTAAAGAAAAATCTGAGCTTGAAAATTCAAAGTAAAATTTATCAAGCTAGTATGTGTTTCCTTGTTGTATACAGTAGTTCCTTTACCTCTTTGTCAGATGTAATTCACTTCTCTCTTTGATAGCTTAGAGACTTCATTATAAACCTAGAAAACTGAAAATGTAATGTTATCCTAGCTTCCTTCTTTTTAGTATTGAAACAGAGAGTTACAAAATGAACAATGATCTTCTCTTTAAGATATTGCCAGGAATTCAGTATTTTCCAATTCCTTTGTTTCATCATGCTGTTTTCAGATTGTGCTGTGGAGATAGTCAGCTGAAAAGCCAGATTCTTTATGTTTCACTTGTCTAAAACTTCCAGTGCCTGAAAGCTGTGACCAATATCTTAAAATTCATTTTGAACACCTTAAGATCTGTTCAAGTATTACTCATATCTTACCATGAATTTTGAAAACTTTTAGGTTCTTCTTAATTATCACTATCTTGAGATATTCCTGATTTGAAGTCTAGAGTTAGAATGGGAAACCAAGAACCACCACCTTCTTCTCTAACCCATTCTCTAGTGTTCTTTCAGCAGTAACTTTCAACTTAGCAAGATTCTCCCTGAGCTTGAGATGCAGTTCACTTTGTGCATTTTTATTCCTCACAAGAATAATTGTGTTACCTGGAATTTTAATTTCTGCCACAATTGTCACCAAAACATAGTCTGTAAATCCCGCACATATTATCAGAGTGTCTATCAGGGCATCTCTGCTTCCCTGGCCTTCAGCTTGGTGTTTTCCCCAACACAACCAGCTAGCTACAAAATAGCTCATTGGACAGCAGTAGCAGCCCATCTGAATTAATAATGAAATCAACATATACTGCACATTTGAGATAGAAGCTGGGTAAAATAATCTGTTAGTCTGCGCTCATCTCGGTCAAACTATCGGTCTTTTTGCATTTTAGACACCTTGAGTTATGTTGTCCCTACACATTAATTCACTTGCTAAAGCAAAACTTTTTGAACTGTAGTGCAGATTATGCATGCAGGAGATATTACTTACAAAAGAGAAGTATGCTGATTATAATTAACCCATGATTATGTCCTTATTCAAACTAAAAATTAGCTCACAGTTGGGACAAATATGCCAAAAATACCTTAAAACTGTCATTCATATACCCAAATGGTCTGTCTTCTTACTCAGATTATCCTTCTGGTAGTGTAAGGGTGCTGTTTTCATAATTCTTACACTAATTTTATTTCTCTGCCTATAAATCAGAACTCTTAACCAGTTAGTCATTCACAAGTGCCAGTAAGACAGACCTCCACAAAGACAGCTGTCACCCTATTGTGAAACACTGTAAAAAGTTTTATTATTTACCCCTAGTGCTGAGGATATGGACAATTTTGATTGGGCTGTGGTGTTCTGTCTGTAATTTTCTGAATATCAGCATCAAATCACAAGTCAGCTGAGTCATAGTTCTTGTGCCCCAGGTATTCAGAGATTAAGTCACCACATCTAATTTTTTAAACATAAACCATTCACTTTCATTTCTGGTTTCAAGGTAATAAATATAATAATAACTTCTCATATTTAGAGGTATTTTGTTGTGGTGTGCTATGGCGAGTTTCGGTTTACCTCATGGCCAGGTTCTGCTATCTCCCCCCTCCCTGCCTCGGTATCTGGTTTCCCGCCCCACCCCCCCCCTCCCCCGGAGGGCTCTGTATTTTGCAAGCCTATACAAAGCCCACAAAATTCAAACCCCTCACTCCTACCTCATAGGATGTTTGTACCCTCCCCCAACCCCTCATGTTGGTATTTATGTAACTGTAACTCCCCGTGCCAGCGTTTCTCTGGCACAATCCTGGTGCCCGAATAAACCATCTGAGAAGCTCCTCTGTTTGTCTCTCCTTCCTCGGCGCACCTGTAACATCGGTGGGTTGGGTGAAACCTTGCTGGACCTTCGCCAGCCCTCCCGCACCTTTGAAGCAGCCGGGCAGCCCCTGGAACTGCAAGTAGATGCCCAGTGCCCCCGCCAGCGGCATTGTGGCAGTATTTCACTCACTTTATTATAGTGTTGTCTACCAGAGTTGCAATGGTTCAGTTTCAGCCATCATTTCTATGACAAACAAATAACTAGACTTTAAGAATCCACTGAAGGATGAAATCTGGCAAACATGTTATCTTCATGAAAACATATTCTTTACTTTAAAAATGAGAAAACACTAGAATACATTTTATTATTACTATTATTATTTTGCTCTATAGGTTTTTGAAACAGAGAACAACTGAAAAAGCTGTGGGGGATTCATAACTCTTTCTATACAATTTCTCTTGTTTAATATACTATATATGTGATGACACCTCTGTGTTTTTCTGGCAAAACATTAAATTAAATAGGATATTAACCCACACCCATTACTTGTTCTTATAAAGTGATTAGATACTAAGCAAAGACACTTTAACTCCCTTGCTATATGTGCTACTTATTCAAATTTGGGATCACTGTAAAAATGTAGTGCTTTCACTTTTCCAAAGCAAATACTGCTATAAATGAACACTCTTAGCCACTTGCTTCTATACAAAGCAGGCAGCACGTTCACTACAAAGCAAAGCAAAGCAAAGCAAAGTAAACCACACCCTCAATGGACAGGTATTGCCTGTGAAGCATTGACATTACCTGTATTGACCCAAAAGTTATGCAGCTGAATTTTATGATCTTTCATTAATATTGTTCCAGAATTGTTATGATAAGACAAGATCCCTAATCTACACTTTAGGTATGCTGAACAGTATATTTTAATATCATAGTTTTAAGAGCCTTGATCTACATTTCTAAAAATTGATATGCTGATGACCCAGAGGTTTAAAGTTGCCTACATTCCCCCATTTAGAAAAGGCTGTCATAGCTCTAGGAATATCTTTATGGTCTTTCTGAAAAAACTGGACATTAAAGATATCAGAAGCAAGCCTGAAATTCTCTGCACACTTACTACCTGTTCTTTCTAAAAATTTTGCTTCAGTTGTCCTTCGCTAATCTATAGAAATTCTTCTGTTTGCCAGCTAAGTGCCTCAACAACTCTGCAAATTCTCCTTATCTGAAACACATATTGCCATTTGAGTGTGGGACACTTGAACAAGCAACTCTTTTCCCCTCCCCAAACTTTGCACAAAATATTTGGCCTTTCCTATGCAAACTGGTTAATGTTAGGCTATCACTTATTCTTCTTATGGGTACTTTTCTAATTTCTCTCTCTTTTTTTTTTTATTTTTTTTTTTTGTCCAGCCTTTATCAATACATTTTTTTAAGTGGGACCAAATATAGCTGTATTTTTCCATAATACATTAAATATTCAACTACATGTTGAATTTGACAATATCAGCATGGTCAGCCCTTGAGATAACATTAACTTTGCTCTGTTTCTTTTAAAGATCATCTGGCAAGTTCATCGTTTGAGCTTGGGTTTGGATTCTTTTTGGCGAGGATGGGGGACATGTTTGTTTTTTCCCCTCTACCCAAAAAAAGAAGAGAGGGCAGGTGCATCCACAGTACACAGAGTGGAAAATGCAGCACAACCCGGGGGGCAAGTGGGAGTGTGGGAGCGGGGCTGCAGGGTGAAAAGCAGTGCCAGGTGATGTCCCTTGCTCAGCCCCAAAAGCAATATATTTGGAGTGGAAAGACAATATAACTGAGCCACTGAGCCCCCTCTCATTGCAAGGCTAATTAGCTTAAGTGGTTTGCCAAGTAAGTGCAATATTACTGCTTTTGGAGCTAGCTCAGTTAGATACTATTTTTGGAGGCCTCTCCATGTTAATTAAACATACTTCACTGCATGTTGTGAACATGCCATTAGCTTGCTTTCTATTTCTAATTAATGAAAAACCTTGACCACAGCTATGTATCATTATATTAAAACTTTATCTTTTGTCCTAAAAATGGATATTTACAGAAATTAAATAAATACAGCAATGTACAGGATTTTAACAGTCATTTCTAAAGAAACTTAAATGCTTTCATTACTAAAGGACAGCTAAAAAAACCCACCAAAACTGCAATCAAGCAAAAATCTCATGCAGCCCTCTGCCCAGCAGTAAAAGTTGTCTTTCTGTTTCTGTAAAGTAGTCTGAACACAACTGCTAAGCTAGTCCCAACACCTAATGAGAATTTAGAGTAGGGTGTTTTAAAGAAGAACTTATTTCAGTTTGTTTCAGGCAATAGGTTTCAGGTGATAGCATAATAACCTGTGAAGAATCTTCTGCCAGGGGCTTCTTGTGAATACAAACACTATACTGCTGACACTTTTCCAAATAGGCTTTGAATGCTTCAGCATTGGAGCAGAGTTCAGCTACATAACCCACTTTTTGATGAACATATCTAGTAAGGTGTCTCTGCCAGAATTACACTGACTAACAGGCTGGTGGCCAAGGTCAACACGTGGTGCACCTTTTCTATTTTTATCATAAACGGGGATTCAGTTCAAGGTCTATGCTGAGGAAGCCCAGCCTACTCCCTTTGTAGTGATGTGTCCTTAACAGGACATCACAGAAAATTATGGTGCAGGCAACTTTGACAAAAAAAGGCTCTAAGAAAAATTAAGGTTGAAATCTCAGATTAGTTATCACCTTACTGAAGGGCCAGAGTGTTCTAGAGTTAGAGAAACACCCTGGTGGTGAGATAAGAGGCAGAGCCTGCTTGGCACTGCTGGTCTTGCTCCTCTGGGGCTTGGAGGGACAAACTCCACAACCTTGTCATACAGAATTGTTCCCTGCTTCCACTGTTAAGGCAAGGATCTTCAATTTAATTTTCAATTTTAAGGACGGGCTGTGGTCTTTAATATTTTCCTTTTTTTGCATATGTTGTAGGCACACATTTTTCTTGACATCAAACCCTATGTGCTTCTCACTTTACTTTCTCATGTATCTTGGTTTCATCAAATAAGTTTAGAAATTCTCCTTGTTAAAGAGCACTGAGGGACTGTGCAAAGATTTTCTTTGCCTTAAATAGTCAAGAGACAAACCCCCAAAAATGTACTTCAGCAAAAAGCATTTGGACAGTACTCCCTGAGCTCTTCACTCCATCCTAATGCCAAAGGCTGTCAGCTAGCCAAGGCAGCAGGTAAGGACAGAGATGTCCCCTTTCCCTCCACCTTGGATTGTGCCTAAGCACATCAGAGCAGAGCAGCAGCAAAGGTGGGTGAGTATGCACTAACATGATGGGCTGTGAACCAGGGTGACTGATATTTGGCCTTGGTTTTAGCATGGTATGGGCAAATGGACATATTTGTTGTCTATAATTTTACTGTTGGTAGTTCCTTTATATGGTGCACAAAAGATATTGTATAACTGGGAGAAATGCTTTGGAGTTGGATTATATCATTGTTTGTGAGCACTGTGCTGGAGAAAAAATACGCTTGCTACCAGCTTTGCTGGTAGTCCTTTTCTTGGATTCCCTAATTCATTGAAAAAGCATCCATAACCATTCTTCACATAGTTCTCTCCTAGCAGTCCTTTCAACAGCATTTGCCTCTACTTTATTGATCTGAAAAGCCTTTAAATATTTGACCTAGTAAGGAAAAAACACTATGCTCTGACTGACATCCTGTCACAAAAATTTGTCTAGGAGGGTTTTTTTGAAACACACACACATGCCCATATATATGGAGAATATACTGATCAGCTTGAATACCAATGTTGTACCTAAAAATTTAAAAAAATTCTTTATAATTCTTTATTCTTTTTTCCTGAAAGTGTACAAATGGTGACAGAATATGCTTAATAAGGACTTGAAAGACCAGAAACTTCCAGGAGATGTTTGTTTTTTAATTATGTCAAATGTATTTTGTAAAAAAAGGATTTTTGATTAGCTTTTCTTTTCCTGTATGTGACTGATTTGGGTAATATACGAAGAATATTTTTTTCCATGTGAAGTAATTCAAAAGTTTAGAAAAATGAAACTTTGCATTCTGAAAGTACTAAACCAGAATATTTCAATCATACTGAAATATTTTTTTCTTGAGATTAAATTTTTAAAGAAATAAACTTGCCTTACTCAAAATGTTTTATGCTGATTATATAGAATTTTTCAACAGAATATAAACAAACAAGCATTCTCCTAGAAATATATGTTGCCAAATCTAGTCACAGTATATTTGCATGTGGCCTTATCCTAACTGAGATGGATGGGGTCAGGTCCTTATGTGATTCATTCAGGCTGAGTTTTATATCCACTATCCTTGAGTACCCTCAGACAGTGCAGTTTGATACCAGTTCAAGGGAATTGCATTTCAATCCCTAGCAGGTTCATACAGTGTGATCATAGAAAAGGCATAAACACAACAACCCATTTCTAAAACTGAAGTGAATATTCATCTTCTTTTTTGCAATACTCATTCAACTTCATAAAATATTCACTGTTCATAAATAAATCAGAACACCTTAGAGCTACAAATACATTAACTAAGTTTAGTTTTCTGTCACTGGGGCTAATTTTAGAGCTGTGTGAAAACGATTAAAATGTTTTCACAAAAAATTGGGCTTGTAGATTTCCATTTTGTTACTGGCAATGCCTCATCTGCAGAACACTTTTTTCTGCTCACTCTGTTTACTGGTTCACAAAATTTTTTGCATTATTAAATGGAAGCAAGCAAGGTAGCTCTGTGATTGCCTTCCTGATGAGTACCCAAAGGGAGGAAAACAAAACTGGAAGCAACTGTGTTAGGTTTCTAGGACTCCCCTCCTCCTCCTCCCAGCTCAAGATCCTCCTCACAAGCCCAACCCAGTGAATGTGACTGCAAAATCCCGACCCAGGTGTCAACATAAAGTGCTTTTCCACAGGTTCCCGTATGGCAGTAACATGTCACTGGCATCAGGATTTTAATCATTACTTCTCATTGAAAATATTTTGCTTAAGGCAATCCACCAAAATGATAAAAAGAAAATGTAGGGAAAAAGCACTGTGATTTTCAGTGGAAGGCTAACTTTAGAGCTCTGTGAAAATGAACTTGCTGAAGGAAACCAGAAAAAAGCCCCAGGATTTTGGTCACAAGAAAAAGATTCATCTCCATCCAACATTAGCAGCAGGACTGATGGAAAAAAGAAGACAAGACACTTCTTGCTGCACACATGGCACTGCACTAAACGTTGTGTTAGATCTGCTCTGCCATTGGATTCTCAGGGGGTACTGAAGTATGTCTGATCCTGACAGGCTATGGAATCCTGAAGTCCTACGAGTCAGTATGATGACTCATTAAATGTGCTACCAAAAATTGTTAAATTCACACAGGAATCTTCTTTTGCAGAACTTCTAACTCGCTCCTCCACCGTCACACGTCTCACTGCTCACAGATGAAGTGTTACACTATCAAACTTGCAGGCTTACAGAGTCAGTCCCTGTACTGAAAATGCCAGAAGGAAAACATATTCTGTACCCAATAAATCATATACTCAGGCATTGGCCAAAACAGTCTCTCCATTTTTGTGATTCCCAGTCTGAAATAACTATGGCTGGTTTTTTCTATTTATATATTCCTCCTCTTGTCATCAGAACTATCATACAAACCAATATACAAATATATCAAACCTGTAGCTAGCATCCTCAAGTTCTACATAAGTTTACCCACTGAATAAAGTATGAAATAGAAATTCTACTCTGAAGCCCATGCAACAAGCTACCAGTTAAATCAGTGAATAGAAAGGGGAAAAAAAAAGAATATAAAACCATTTGTATACTTCACTAAGGCATTCTAAGTAGAACTGGGAAATATGAGATAAATGTCTCCTAACCACCCTAATGGGTTAACTGGCTCTATTGAGGGCAAATGAACCTGGCAGATTTTCACCAGCTCAGAGCCTATGCCAAAGTTTTCTGATTTTTTTTTTTAATTCTGGCATGAACCTGTTTTCCTTTGGTATTTGTCTATTCCTGGCATATGTCCCCCATTCATTTTATGAACAATAAATCAAAGAAAACATTAATTCTTCTGAAGCATCTACCTCTCAATAAATTATCCTTCTATTCTCTTTGAGGCACTGCTGCCTCCTTCACTGACCTCTCATTCCTTAGAGACTTGAAAAATGCCTTAATATATGTCTAAACTTTTCTGTGATCCTCATTTCATTTTTCACCTTTGCTTTCCTCATAATTTTTTGTGAAATTCATTCTCTAATACTCCCAGATCTCTCTCATACCTGGGTGTTTTATACCTCATATATGCCTGTGTGTCAACCCTTAATTACTTTTTCACATCTTTATTTACCCACACTGACCTTTTTTACTTTCTAGTGTATATATTGCCGGATAGGACACGTAACCCTTGGCCACACATGAATTTATCATTGCACATTTTCCATTTCCCTTCTGTGGCCTTTGTACAAAAATCAATTACTTTATTCCATTGGATTTCAACCAAATCTTACCATATGTTTTCAAATTTCTTCCTCTGAATTTCAGCAACTTATCACCAACCATTTAGCTCTGACTTTATTATTAATGATAAAATCTGGGTTCCAAATATGTAACCAGTTACACATACTCAGATGCACACAAGTTTTCTTTCCAAAGGTCCATACTGTGCAGCAGGCTGGGAGCCCTGTCAATGGAGCCCTACACCTACTCAGACTCACATACAGTTGGAGAACCAAGGTCCTACTGAATTCTGGATTTTTGCCAAGTTTTCACTGGGCATATTCTGGAATCTGATCAGCACATAAGACTTATTCATAGGTGAATAGAATGTTTAATTGATTTAACTTCCTAGTCTGTTCAGGAAAATAGCATTTTTTATTAGCTACCTCCTTTTACATTTGTGAAATACATGCACTGCCCCCTCAAACATAGCCAAATATTTTATGTTTTTGGATTTCTGTTTAAGTTGTGGAGTCAAACAGTGAGCAGTCATGAGCCTGCTGGCACCATTTCTGTGTTGCTGTTGGATGGCTGTGGCCCTTGTGATTGGGCTTCCTAGTAAAAGCACTCTGTAGCAGCTGCTTTTAAAAGTCTTTTTCCATAAACAGGGATGCCGATAAGACTAAACCAGACTTGCAGAGTTCAAGCACAAAGAGGATGCAAACACAGCCAAATGTATTTGCTATGAAAATGTAAATCAATAATCATGTAAAATTATTTGTAGCAAGGGTTTTCAAGTATTATCCAGAGCAATCAAGGAATTGACCACTTATGGCAGCACTTGTACAAACTGATTTTTCAGGTCACCTGAAAATGAATCCTTTTCAAATTCCTGGCCAAAGTGAAAAAGAAATAAATATTGTTTCTATTCAGTCTATACATATTTTTCCAGCTATAAGTTCAAAATGTATGAAAGACAGATATTGCCGTTTCCTGGGACAGAAAAATCATGAGTAACAGCTATCTGCTGACTGAGTATTAATGCTGAAACAAGGCAGCTAGTTTGGGATCTGGAGCATGCGTTACCTGGCAGAAAACCTTCTTTTTGGGATAGATTATGTGTTTTTTTGTGATTGCCCACACCTGAGAAAGATCTACTAAATAAGCTAAACAATTCGGAAAATCAGCCTTAAGATTATTCAAATAAGGAATTCAAAAAGCAAGGCACATGGTTTCAGGATTTATTTTGCATAACTTGCTGAGCTGATAGCTATTCCCGGTCACAGAACTCAATATGCTAAGTTTTGGTAGGTTTTATCTTTGCCATCTTTTTTCCCAGTGTCTTAATTTCTCAGCTCTCTCAACCTGTTGCTTCGTCTCAAGGACCCTAAGGTCTCTAGCATGTTGCTGCATCCTCTGACACAACAGGAAGCCCTCAGCAAACAGAACTCCGCAGGGTACTTTCATGCAGAGAGGTAACACTGGATTAAATTATATGTGTAAAAGCCAGCAGAACTCTGGAAGAATTCAGCAGCGTTAGGGCTTGTGCAGAGGCAGAGGAAGTTGCAACACCCATGTAAGATGTGACACTTCCAGAGGCTTTGGCAGGACTCCGCTCCGCGTATCTGCTACACAGATGTAAATGCACAGCACATGCTTCTCTATGGAGCTGTTAGCCACTGTTGCTGCAGCGCATGAAGAGGATTATTAGGCAGAAAGGATCACTCTACAAGACTTACTCATCACTTGCAAGGAAACACTGTCTTCTCGTGCAGACTCATTCTCATCTGCACACCTATGTTCAGGATATTTAATGTGCTGAGAAGCAGACACAATCTGAAACATCCACCATATGCAGATCCTGAGACAGAGTTTCAAGCAAGATCTTATTTGTGCATTTCAGTGCTTGTTAATCATATTCATTCACATTCCTAGCAGGCATATGGGGAGAGTCTATACAGAAGCCAGCCAAGAGGAAGAAGCAACTAAAATAAACAGATGGGTGGACAGGGAGGAAATAATATTAAGTAGTTAAACACATAATATAGTGTCTGGAGAGAAAAATAAAAGGGCTAAGAAAAAAATATCAGGGAAGAACACTTCTCTCCTTCCTTACAACACAAGCAGAGCAAGTGATAAAGGCTTTTAGGGGAAAATGTTGTGTCTGTAAACAAATAAAGAGATTTTAAAGATTAATATTAGGAACCTAGCAGCACATGTAGAGGGGACAGACTCCATTTTGTGTTACCCTGGAATAAATAAATATAACTATACTGTCCTTCAGTGAGGTTCTTCTAGATTTACACTAACATAATTGAAAGCAGAATCTGGCCCAGAAAGTGGATTATTGAATTTAACCAAAACATTATGATGAAGTGAAAAATCAGCGGAGGCTAAAATAGTGATGGATATAAACTCCAGCTGGTTGAATAATGAAAGACAGATTCATGAAGATGTGACTCAAATCTGATTTTTTTGCTACCAGTGAATTCACTCTCTTCATTATTCTCCTAGTCTCTTATTTAAAAGTTTAGTCATGTAGTCATGGCAAAGAAACAATGCCATGTGAAAACTGTCAATGTAGTAAACAATTCACCAAATGAACCATCTCAACTACACAGGAAAAAATGAAGCATTCGTTATCAGTATTCACTCAAGTGCAGGGAAAGTAGCTCATAAGGAGACAAATTCTTTGCCTCTCTGATTCCTCTATTATTCCACAGCCAGCTCTGCTGTGGTTATGCCCTCATTAGGTGCTGGACATCACCAACAAAAGGTGAACAAGACAGATCTTTAACTTGAGGATTTAAAATCTGGTTAATGGAGAACACATAGGAAAAAAAATACCATAATGTGTTTCTTGGGAACTCCTTAATGTCACTGAGATCACACATAGTGAGGGTGGCAAGAAAGAAGGGATGAATGTTGGATCAACTCCACTTCCAGTTCAGCAAAACTCCCTTCCTAGCATATTAGTACAAAGCTAGAAACAACACATCACAGAATAATGAAGAATACTGAAGCACTGGTAACCACAGGACAGAAGCGTAAAAAATCCAGTGTCTGGACTGGATCCAACCTGCCTGGAATAATTTGAATTTACAGAATTTCACATTACATTTTAAATGCATGTCTTTAGTTTCTGTAGCTGTGTAGTAAAAGGAGATGTTGTCTTAGCAGAAACCAGTAAGCACTGCCTTCCTGTCTGTCAGAGAGAAAAAATTAAGAGGGACATGAAGAAAAACTGAAAAGAGCAAAACAGGCATGTCTTGGAAAATAGTGATAGAGCTACCATTCACTTAGAGTCTCCTGCACAGTGGCAGCTTCATGGTTATGCCCATGAAAGCAGACTGCCTTTTTTTTGAAAGAAGGTGACATTTGCTGCTTAGATGTAATAGAGAAAAGAACAATGATGTGACTCTGCTCTCTACCTTTCCCAAGTGGAGCAGATATTCCAGGCTCTTAGCCTACTAGAAGGGTTTAGTGAGCACATGGTACTTCCCTTTTCAGTCCTGATGCTCTCTCTCCCATCCCTAAGGGGGAGAAAACTATTTTGGACTAAGTGAGTTTTAGATAAGTGTAAACCCCAGTGATTCAGTGAATCAAATATTCATCTTTTAGGATTTGGAGCAGACAGAAGAAATACTGCAACTTAAATGAGCAGACACAAAGTCTATCTTCCTAGACTTGCTAGGGACAATCTACTATATGTATTTTCTCTATGGGATCTTCCCCTTCATCTCAAGAAATATGGGTAATCTACACATTCATCCAGATGTTGCTATCTAGACCACACAGCTGTAGGTACTGGGAATGCAACAGTTACTGGTTTGTTCTTTTGGTTTTTGGGTTTTGGTTTCCGGGTTTTTCTCTTCTTAAATATGAAGAAAAGTACAAAGGAAGGGAAGACAGTTATTGTGTTTCAGAGGTGCAGAAAAGTCTGAGTGAACTCACATTTATGGAGAAACAATGATTTTATTTTGCTGTAGTGCTTGAGGGAAGTGGAGAGGGAATTCTGTAAAAGAAAATAAAGTGTGCTCTGAGGCTGCTTGCCTGGGAATTACTTTGGGGTGCTGCTGGGAGCAAGAAAGAGATATTCAGAGGAGGAGAAATGGTAATGATAAACCGCAGGTTCTTGTGAAGATAGGAAACAGAGTGCAGGGAAGCACGAAGAGTGCTGTGCTCCTCAGGCCGCGCTATGCTAGTGCTGTGCTAGCTCAACGACTTCTTGAAGCAATGAGCTGAATCTTCACAGAGACTTTGGAAACACGTTTCTATCTTAGGAGATAGGTGTAGCTACAGAGTTACACTGCACCATTATCTGTTACTATTTCCAAGTTTCTGAAGTCAGAAAAAAAAGGTAAATTAATAGTGTAAGTTGTTAGAAAATAATAATTTTAAATTATGGTATACAGGTTTTATTCTCAGTTCTCTAAGTCTCAGGATTTAAAACATTTACCATCAGTAGTTTTCACCTTTCCACTATGAGCAGCGACTTTTGTTTGGGCTTTTTTGTATTCAGATTAGCCTAGCATTCCTCTAGTCGTTGCAAAAAAGAACCTTTTGTAGACTTACAGGCCGCAAATTATGGTATTTTCGACAACCTATTTGGAACTGTACTTGGGGTTTTAAAAGACATACCTCGGGTTTTATGTTGCCTGCATTATCCTTCAGAATATAAGCACAAACTCACCAAATTCAGGGTTAGATTTAGAAATGAACATTTCTTATCATTCTTCATACCATATATTGTTTTCTCCACTGAAAGCACACACCTGAAATTTCCAAGCTTATAGGTTCCTCCAGGAATGGGATACTGTGCTGTGGTCCCCATTCTTGGATGAGATAATGCCATAATCTCTTCAAAAGTCTCATATCAATTCATTGTTTTGGAGGAAATTACTCTTCACTCCAAAATGAGTAGAACGGATGAGAAACTGGATTTCAGTTTCAACAAGTTTTACTCACAGATCTGAAGAGTTTCCTTTATGCTTTTCATAAATAATGACGTTTTTCACTACTGGGAAGATTCCCTTGCTCTGTGTTTGTGTTTAACTGCTACTTGTAAGAATTATGCAGACACATAAGTAGGAAAAATGCAGTTCTTCGATTGTGTTCAGAAGCATGGGGATATATTTATTATTATTGGTCTAAAAAGAATTAGTATTGACTTACAGATGGTCACCTATGCTGGAAGCTTATGAAAGAATCCTAAATTGTGGAAAGATTATTCTAAATTTAGGGAAACATCAACTCCCTAATGCTAAAGGTGGAGTCATGCTGCTAAACATATTAGTATTTCTTAATTCAAACACCTGTTCTGCCTGAAAGATACATAAAAAAGCTCTTATTTATTGCTTGCATCTCCATTTCAGATTTAATCTCACTATAAATTCATCTCATGTTAATTTATGTGCAAACAAAGACACACACATTTTAAATATCCGAAATGCTGGAAATAAACTTATTTTTAATTTTGTGCTTGTTTTCCATTTGTCAACCAGCAAATGAAAGGACTGAATAAATCATGCACTAATTGCCAGCGGTGCTAAATTTAGTGTGAGATCTGGAATCCTTTTGATCAAAACCGCTGAATATGAAATCGTCCTCAGCTCTCTAGGCAACTTTATCCGCCTTTCTATTCTCCATCTGTCAGTCACCTGGGAATTTGTGAACTATTCCATATGTCAGGCTTGTCAATCACAATGGAATGTGGGAACTATCTGCCTACTGCATAGGAATTCTTGTTAAAAATTAATCTGCATTAAACTAGATGTTCTATATCTTGAATACTGTATTGTTTAGTGTTGCTAAATATTTTTACCTATATAAGGCTAATGAGAAATTATATTTGACGTAATTATTTGGATATGTTTTTGCAAGGTTTTTTTATATACACACGGCATTTTTTTTCACCAGTTCTGGAAGACTTGGGAAATGTTGTTTTTTCCACCTATTTCACTTGTTCTGAGTTTTCTCAATCAGTTCCTCAGGGTCTAGAATTTCAGATTCTTTTTCTCAGCCCAAAGGTGATTTTTGTTTCTAAAGAGGGGCAAGAAAGTTTGTTGCAGCCACCTTTGACTTGATAATTTTAGGGAGAGAAAATATATTCTCTCCAATCTCCTCTCAAGTCAATCTCTAGAACTTGTTGAACAATTGAAGCCAGAAACTTTAAATGTACAATCTACATTAACAAAACCAAAATAAGGACATGGAGAGTTGTATCACAAAATGATAAGTTGAGGGATCTTCTATTTTAACTTAGAGAAATTTTATTTAAAAATTCTGTTTGCTTTCCCTGTATTTTCATAAGGAATGATTTAAATGTACCTTCTGTTTCAATGGAGTGAGCTACAAATGTATCTATTGAATCTTCCGCTATTAATAAATAATTTTGGATCATTTATTCAATTAAAGCTGAAATCACATAATTTTAAGTGGAATTAGCTCTAGTCAACTGCAATTTTCTAAAGAAAGTTAAAAGCAAACCACAACATTAAATAGCCTTTCCAATAAATATTCAAAAAAATTGGACTCATGTTTATGCTATTGTATTACATGCAATTGGGTTTGGTGGATAAGGAACACCTTGCTGAACAGCTCTTACAGTGATTTCTTTTCTTATTCCAGCCCTTTCCCCTCTTTGCTCTGGTTCTTGCTGATGGTTTTTTCTGTTAGCCACCCATTTCCAGTGGTGCAAAAATTCAGGTGGGCTGGGAGCTGAAATTTCATTCACCTGAAGTTCACCTGGTTTTTCTTGCAGCTTGGAGCAGAGGCTCTGATAGTCCACTCAGGGCCAAGAGCAGCATCCACCTGCCCTTAGCTGCTGCCATGCTACATGTAAAATTAACAATGTCCAAATCACCAAAATAATCAAGTTATCACTGACAGAAATCTTAAAATTTGTACTCCTCCTCTTTTCTGCATCTATGGCAGCAACACTGCACAACACGTCATTTTTGTTTCTAATGTCCTCATTAAAAGAAAATGTAAAGCTTATGCATGTTTAAACCATGAAATATACACACATTTTTCTGTATGTCATTTAAAATCGAGAAAATATCAAAATCAAGTTTCTCCTTTATCTTTAATCTGTGGAAGAAATGCTTGAAGGTTATTTAAAGGATATTTACAAGCATAACTTATATAAATTTTTAAAAAGTTATTTATCATATGAAAAGGCAGATATGTAATGACAAATGATATACCTCAAACTTCTAATACATTCCTTGATAATTCTAAGTTAGGAACTAAAAAATGAATGCTTCACTGCAATGAATGCTAACACAAATAGTTTCTCTTATTGGCTTCTGTCTTAGTATCTTTCTCTAAGGCACATGAACACGAAACTTACATTTTATTTTAATTGTGACTGTGTTACTATGAAGCTGGGGTTTTTTCCCTACTTTGAATTTTAGAATGATCTTGTATATCTAAAAGTTTGCCTATTTTTCCCAACTATCATCTGATCAAACAAAAGCTATACTGTCCCTTTACAAAGTTTTCATGACTTGTATTCCATAACCTCTCTCAGGAAGTGAAGCCCAGTTTTACACTGTCTTCTGCACAGTTTATCTCTCCCTTCCTATTATGTACTTTTGACTATTAAAATTTTGAATATTTGCACAAACAGTGCCACCTTCTTTTTAACAGTCTTCTGAACATCTGTAATGCAGAAACCTCATAAATGCTTCTGAAAAAATTTCAGTGCTTTTTAACTATGTCAGCAATTTAACTAATTTCTTCCTCTATGGCTGTTAACAGTATCATATTGTAATAAAGGTGCAATAAAAAAAAATTAAATAATAAAACTGCACAATATATACATAACACTGTAAACACATGCAGTGCCATGGAAGACCATGTACTACAGATCAAGCTCAATGTAAAAGAGTCTGCGGGAACAAGGTTTGGTTCTAAATCCTCCTTCCACCTTGAAAGTTATTCAGTTTTTCTTTAGCTTTATTTTTTCTCCCTTTTAATGAGATTGAAACTCAGGAAAGAACTTTGCCTCTAATCCCATGACTACTTACATTTTTATTACAACCTCTCAGTTAGGACTGTACTTCAAGGCTTTCTAGAGGAACAGACACATTGTGTTGCTTGGATAAAAGTCTTTTACTACAGTGGCTTCTCCAAAGAAGCTCACTGGTCTGGAGGGAAATTATTTTTCTTTTCAGAGCCCAAGAACTTTTGTATGCATCAAACTGTAGCTATCTCAAAAATTTGTCACTTCACCTATGTATTACCTTCATGGCTTATTTTCATGTTGTCTTGAAAAGAGGCTGGATGAGTCAGTGGATATCCCCACCAGACACTGCTTCTGCTGCTTTTCAAGGGAAAATTAGCAGGAGCAGTTGTACCTTATCTTGACTAACAATTACTAAATAGTAAAAGCAACATACGCATACTCTCACCTCTAAATGCCAATGATTTGAGGCAGAACTAAGAAGGAAAATTAGGAACTAAAAATAAAATTTAAGCTGAGTGTCACCAGTGCATATAGGCAAAAAGCATATAGCACTAGGTGACTCAACAGTTTCCTTGTTTATAGATATCCCAAACCTGTTGGCTGGTGTAGGTAGTCACTGCAGTTCTCTGTCTCCAGGCCTCCCATGTAGCTCTACATCTGTCTTCAAGACAATTGATGGAGCCTGGAGACAAGGCTCAAAGGCAGCTCAGCTTCATGCCAGTGGGCAAGTATACTTTGAAACATAAACATTTCTGACATAGGAATTCCTTCCCTGGTGTAATTTTTTTTTTCTATTAATTTTCCAATAAAAAAATAAAAAACCCCAAACTCTGAAATGGTTTTCAGAAGTTTGCTTTCAATTGCTAAATATTTTTAGCTCTTCAAGCAATACTTTGCATTGAGGAGTGTTCTCCCAGGAACATCAGACAGATCCCAAATACTGAGGAAGATGATCTGCTCCTCACCTGCTTCTTCACAATCTGCAGTGATGTAACTGTCTTTCTCTGACATCACCGCTCTGTCCCAGTGAAACTGGCTTAGGAACCAGGGTGAAGAGTCAACAGTCAAAGAATTTTATAAACCATTTAAAAGTGTTTATATATTAGCATAATAAAAGTAAACAGCCAAAAATTAACAGAACCATTCTAGGCAGTCTTGAAATTTCAATTTGATATATGCATTTATATGTATTTTATAGCTATATATGTATTTATGAGTATATTTGTATATATATGTATATGAACATATATGTATATATACACACACATACAGTCACAGGTATTTTCTTTTTCAATTGTGATGTATTTGTTTATAGAAATGCTTTCAATATTTTTCATTCAGACTACTCCAAATGGGTAAGAGGGTGAGCATGTAGAAAAACTGAACAATCTATAGTTGGGCAAATAGCAGGTGTTCCTTTTTAAGTAAGTGTAGTCCTGTGACCATGCCAAAAACTTCCAGCAGAGTAACATGAACTGCAGGGGGAATAAAGGAGAGATCAAAGTTTCAGCAACCTCCTCCCTGAGAGTGCTGCCCTAGAGTGTTAAGCCTAGCATAGTTTTATCTTGACACTTAATTGTAAGCCTGTGAGTTTGGTGAGGGGAGACTTTTAATGGTGAGAAAGAAATAATGTTTACTGTTCTGAGAGATACCATGAGTTCTAAAGACTCTATTTAGGAAAGATAGCAAGGAAAAAGAGAAGCTTAAAGGTGCTAAGCCTGATTTTAGCAGAGTTTTGCTTCCTGTTCCTTACAGCAGAACATTTTCCTTGATGGCTGTATTTCCATGTCTGCATGCTTCAGGTGTAGTAAATTATCCATGAAACTACTGATTTACTGTGAATTAAGAGAAAAGCTGATCTATGATGGTACAGCTGTTAATATATTTCCTTTTTATTGTGATTAGCCAAGAAAAATAATGTTTTAAAAAGAGAGGAAATTATCTATCTATAGAAAATGAGAGATGTCCTAAATAGAAAGACAACCCGTCTTCCAAAATTTATACCCAAGAATATAATGTCCTCCATACATTTGTTTCCTCCTCTTATTCAAAAACCATATTCATTCTGTGTTGTGAAAAAGCATGTTATCTGCATTGAAGCTACAGAGGCTATCCAGCCATTTTATCAGGGTATTGGGATGCTAAAGGAAGTAGCAGTCAATTAATGAAGTTTTGTGTTTTCTTTCTTCCTCAATTTTTTTCTTTCTCTTCTTGCCCTTGCTTATTAGAATAACTGGAAATAATAATAATAATACTAAACTTAAACACTCATACACTCACTCCCCAATATAAGTTATTTGATACATCTTTTCCTGATTTGTGATCTCACGATGTACTGTAACTTTAAGGGAAAGTCATCATTTAACAAGTGGCCATCATATGTTTTTGATTTTTAGGTGAGGCATGGATATGCAGAGACACATCATACACCCACACAAAATGGTTAACATTAAAAGCTAGCCATTGTCAAACAGTTAAGTGCTGACCAGGAAAATTTTGAGTATATGGGAAAGTCATGCATAGCCTTGCTTTGTTTTTGGTGACCTGTATATTCCAAAATATACCAGTATTACATTTTTAAGCAGCCTTTTTTTCCCTTTTCATTGCTGCCCAAGGGTAACTTAAGCCATGTGCTGTTGTCTAGCATAAATCTTCCTGCTTCTTTCCCTGATTTCCAGCAATGAGTAAGTAACACTTCAGCTTCTGGCTGATCACAACTGATTGGCATCCAGGACAGAAGGGTCTCTCCCAGAGACCACATGAAGCTACACTTCAATATGAAAGCTCAGTAGTCATACTGAGCTTCCTTACTATCAGCCATCTTCAAATAAAAATTATTAGCTGCTTAGCCTGCTTCCTTCACTGCTCTTGCCTTCCACTTGAGACTGCAGCTTGTGCCCTCAATGCTGTGGAGATTTTTGGATGACAGCTACTCATCAACCCTCAGCCCAATTCCAGACACAGTACTTGCTCTCCATTCAAAGTAATAGGCTAAAGAAAAAGATCTGAGCAGCTTTTGCCTTCTCCAGTTGTAAGGGGTGACTCTGGCTCATATTACATCATTTGTAACATGCAGCTCTTCCTCTATAAATCAACTGAAAAAGGAGCTTCACGGCCAGGGAAATATCCAGGCTTGAATGTGACTTACAGCTCTTTTTATTTATTTATTCATCTGTTTTCAGGGCAGGTTATCTTGTGTTGTTTTGGTTGGGGTTTTGGAGTTTTTTTTTTTTGGAACAGTGGAAGAACACTAAAGCAGTACTTTGAAAAATGTTACAAGGTATAAATAGCACTGCTGAGAGCAGAACACAGGCTTTGTTGTGTTATCACACAGCAGATCCAACAATATACTACAGATCCATATTGTCAACTGAAATGGAAAAGAAAAACAGTTCAACAAGAATGCTTCTTAGGAAAACTACCCAATTTACTCGTGTGTGTCTCAAGGCCAAAGCATCTTATCTTTGCACAAATCATTCTTCTGTAGTGAGTAACAGCAATACTTCAAGTGGTTTTCTGTTGTGTGTCATAACAGACTTTCTATTGATGTTGCTAAAAAAAAAAAGCCTGAACCATGATTTTAAACTAGAAAGAGATACATAGTTTTTATTCTAGAAGAAAAAGAGTTGTATACCACATATTTTATCAGTATTAAGCTCATAGAAACTGAACAAATACATGTTTTCTATATCACCAATAATGTTTTTATTCTTTTATAATAAACTGTAAGGTTAAACCTTTTCTTGCACTCTTTGTTAGTTTGGGGGATTTTTTTTTTTACTTTTGAGATTAATTTTATCAGTTTGAGAGCTAATCTTCCCACATCAACAGAAGAAAAGTATTCAGCCAATAGTGATCACTTTTTATTGTGCAATCATTACTCAGTTACTCCAGTCAATGCACAGATACAGGCTCAACTATACAGGACCAATTAAAATAGGAACACTGGCAAGAAAACATAATGATACTTCCTTCAATTTATTAGTTATGGCAAATGGCTTACAACAAACCAAAAAACTAGTAACATTCTGAGATGGATACATTGCTTCTGTACTGTGGATAATTAAGTGTTTTGGTGGGAATTTGTAGGACTGGTATACAATTAGACAAATTTGTTCACATATCATGTTTCATTGAAGTCTGTATGAGTCTTCTATGCTTGGCAATGGGTCCTGATCCTAGATGCTTTTATGCCTGATTAATTGTCAATATTAGGCAGGAGTTTGCTCATTAGCTCCTAGCAGGGCACATCTTAAATTGCAGTAAGCTCCATTTAGAGATGATATGCTAACTGTTAATAAACTGCATGGATTGTGTGTGTGTGTGTGTGAATCTCAGTTAGCTGACTATATACATATACATATATACATACTCATATATTATGCAAGTATATACACACACAAACATATACATACATATATATGTGTGCGTGTGTGTGTGTGTGTGTGTGTATATATATATATATGTATGTGTGTGTATATATATATACACACACATACATAAGTTAGCTCCATGGAAGAAAGGAATAAATACATATTATTCCCCTGTATACAAGTTGTGGCTGCAAGTGCTGCTAACTTATTCAGGGCTCCCTAGTGAATAAAAACATCCCAACATAAATTTACTGTGTATTATTCATGCTACATTTTAAGTTTTCAATCTGTCATGTCAACTGCTTTAAATCATATCTAAACCAATGTGTTAAACAGACATCACTTTTAAACAAAAGGAAGTAAATTAAAGAACATCTTGCTGTACAACAGACATTTGTTTTGTACATTCATTTTCCAAGGAATTCATTTCTTGATCAAGAGAGATAGAAGGTTGACAGAGAAGTAACTGATAATGTAAACTATTTTTTCCAAATCATTTTCACCTCCTAACTAGTAATACTGCTGTGCTCAACAATTCAGCCTTAATAATAAAATCTGACTTCACAGATCATAAAGTACTTATCATGTCTAAAAAGTAAATACACTTTATTAACATAATTGTTTCTGCTCATAATTTTTAAAATCCTCCCATGAGCTGAAGATGAAGTTTGTATGACAGTATTAGCAAAAGTCTTTGTCCAACAAATTCACGGGAATCAACAAGAAGTTACAAAGAGGAATCAGAAAACTTCCCATCATAAAGGATTATGTGTGCTGAGCATAAGCACTAAAAAAAGAAACCGTAGAAAAGTAAAAAAAAACCCACCAAAACAAACATGACCTATTTCAGCCTCATGTGTGGAGGAACAAAGGTGTGGAAGTAGTAGTAAGGGTTACTATTTATTATTTAAGTGTAAAACTGCGGCGGTGTGCTGTTGGCCAGATTTCTGTTTTTCTCATAGCCAGGCACTGCTGCCCCCTCCCCCCCGCCTCGGTATCTGGTATCCCACCCTGAAGAGCTCTGTATTTCACAATCCTATACAAAGCCTGCCAAAGTCAAACCCTGCACTCCTTCCCCACAGGCTGTTTTAACCTACGCCCCATCCCCTCATGTTGGTATTTATGTAACTGTAACTCCCCGTGCCAGCGCTTCCCTGGCACAACCCTGGTGCCCAAATAAACATCTGGGAAAGCCCCTCCACTTCGTCTCTCCTTCCCTGGCGCACCTGTAACATCGGTGGACTAGGTGAACCCCTGCAGGAACTTTGCCAGCCCTCCCGTGCCTTGGGAGTGGCCCAGCCAGCCCCTGGAACCGCGAGCGGACGCCCGGTGCCCCCACTGGAGGTATCGCGGCATAAAACTGTGTACAAAACCAGTGGTCTAGCTGGTTTTATTCTTCAATGAGACGATGCTGCCTCCACATTCTCTGGTGCTCTAACTATATTTCAGAGATGACAATGAGATACTTTCATCAGGAGATCTTCTGTCTTCACACTACCAACTGTGAGTTGTTACAGTGCTCAAACATGAGAAGGGGCTGCTTGTGTGTATTTTCATGCAATTCCACTAAGAACCAAAGATTACCAAGTTGAATCAGTACAACAAAAGCCTTGGGTTAACAAAAAAAAATACTACAGAAATATGAATATAAATAGCTATGCAGATCTCTGTTGGAAAGCACATGAAAAGACAGAAACAAATATAAAGAAATGGCCTTTCAAAATACCCAGAACAGACCAAATCTTGCTTTGATTAGTTTTTACAATATTTGTCAAATGTAGTGTTCCAGTATCAACAAAATAGGTTATTGACTTACATTCCAGTAACTTCAGTTTAAAAACCCGAAACTATCTTGATAATAGCATGAGGAGTTAGTTTAAAATTCAAAGGCCTGTGATCAGTCCTCACATGCTAACACAAGATCAAGCATGACTGGAATATGGTTCTATCAAACAGGGGCCACTAACGTGTTACTCAGGCGTCTCCTAAAGCAAGCAACTGCAGCAGAGCGGACTCCCAGGCAGAGCTCATCACACTTGGGAATAAGTAAGGTGCTGTGGTTATCTCTAAAACTGAACCAGTTAAAATGTCACTTTTCAAGATTATTATGTTTGAGGTAAAACTAATGCCAATTAATCTCTTAATTAAAAACAGGTATTTTGTTTTCATCAGACTTCAAATTCTGCAGCTCCTATGACACTGAAGGAATATATTCGTGTGTAATGCAAAAATATGGGCTTTGAGTTCTGAGTTTATAGTCAAAATCTTTTCTGCTTATTTTCAAAGAGAAGAAGGCATTTTGGTGACAGAGAAGACATACCTAGACTGGAAACTCACAGTCTTCTGTGGCCTTCCCCCTGGTCCTCCCATCCTTTCACACTAAAAACAGAAGAATCAAGGTACAGTTTTGGTGCAAAGAGAGATCAAGTCACATCTGTTGAGCAGCAAGCTAGAGAGTAGTGAACATCTCATAAATTAAGATCTTTAAAGACTGTGAAGAAGCTGGAATCTAAGAGATTGCTAAAACCTCATTTGAGGTTTAATCTAAGGATTAATCTAAAACTGTGACTAATGCACTTTGGAGGCTTAATGTTCCAGCAGTTATGTTAAAGCATATGCTAAAATTCACATGATCAAGAATATGTCTAAATACTGCACTAATAGGAATTGGTCACTGCTGAGAAAACATGTGTAGAAGGAATGGATTAATTATGGGGAAAACCTTCCTTTTTCAGTGGAATTAATTGTGGAATAAATTGTTTTCCTTCATAATATCAAAAGGGAGTTCCATGTTAAACCGCAGTGTGAGGATTAAGCTTGGAAAGCATGGAAACCTCTTTACCCATGTTAGTCACATGAGGACTCTGCATTTTTGATGACTAAAATAACACGAAACCCTACAACCTAAAACCCTAAAACCTCTCTAACCTACAACTTCAGAGGAGGAGGCTTATAGGAGACACTTTGAAAGGCATTATGTTTTCAAGGAAGTGTTGGATGCTTTTAGAATCAGGCAAATTTTAAGCAGTTTCAAGTGAGGTACCAGAATCTCTTTCTTTCTTGAACAGACCATTGTCTGAATCCCCTATTTAAGGATCTTGTTGTCATTAAAACATTTTTTTCAGAGTGTCACAATGAGGTTAATATATAGTAACTTCTTTTAAAAACAGAGATTACATTTTATTTGGTTCTTAGCTCACTCAAGATGCTGCTGATTTGCTGGTGTATATAGACAATGGAAATAAGGTTGACTAATAGAAGCAAAATAGCAGGTAGCCTTCATCCATTACAGAATAACTTGTAACTTTTAAAACTTGCTCTGCAGAGCAACGGAGATAATAACTTTGTCCACTTCCATATGGAGAAGTCTTCCACTTCCTAATACCTGACACACTTTCACACTCCAGGGTTCACTATAAAGCAGAATATGTCTCTGCATGAAAGGAATAATCTCCAGCAAACCACAAAGTAAATTATTCATTTATCATACCTGTTTCAGAACAAAAGCTTTTATGATGACATACCTGCACACAGATTTCTAGTTCTAGGGATGTAAAACCAGATCATGTCTGTCATGATTGTCATCATTATTGTCATGACATGATGGTCATTACATGAGAAGAAAGAAATATTCTTACAAGTTGCGTAGGCAAAGAAAAGTATTGAGCAATAGAAAGACAAAACATTAACCCTAAACCTGAGGCTGTGTCAAAAAGCCTTTGGAGAAAAGAAGGATAAGTTCAAAAGAAGGATGAGTTTTTTCCACCTTGGGTGGTGGTAAAATAAGCCTAAGCTCAACTCTTTGCATGATCAACACTGAAGGAGACTTAAAAAAATAGAAGTGGCAAGGGTCAAGGCTAGCTGGGTCTTTCATCTTCATCCCTGATCTTCTCCATTGATTTGCCAACTTGAAATACCTACTGCAGGATAATGACCGGTCCCCTAGAGGCATAATATTTTTAAGATGTGAAGGTTGCTACTCCTCATCTTCCTCTTTAAAAAAAAAAGTCAAAGGTTCTTGAATCAGATGACTTGTTGATAGCAAACATGATATTTGAATTATGAGAACATCAGAGAAACACATCAGTGAGTTTTGCCTTAAGAAATGTGGAAGATAAATATGTAACTACAGAGCACTGGAGTATAGAGCATCGAGCTTTCCAGCAGAGTGAAGTGTTAGGTACTGAGGGCTCGATGAAACAAACTGATGTTTGGTGGTAAACATCGGCAGCTGGCCACTAACTGTAATGCAAGCTCCAGTACAACCAGCTGTACATGCTCAACCAGCACGAAAGATTCTGAACAGGAAAACTTTCACATTTAAAATGCATCTAAATGGAACCTGGAGAGACAGAAAGAAGCAAAAAACAAAAAGAAAACGAGAAAAATGGAAGCAAGCATGCACTTGTCTCTCAGCCCAAGCAGACACCCCTTTCTGATGTGGTTCAGCACTAAGAGGAGAGGCGAGTATCCCCCCCGATGGAAATGTTTGCTAGCCACACAAAAGACTGGAGGGTCCTGATGCAAGATCACCGTTGATTAAAGCCTTTGCCTGAACAAGCATTTTTGTTATTGCCGAATACCCGCAGTGAACTATGTGTCCAGAATGCCAAAGTACAGCAAAAACCCCAGATCATCTCCATGTCTACTAAAATTTAAGTAACCTCTATTGAATACTTTAATGCTAGTCTTTTCTGTCCACCTAAGACAATAAGAAGTCAATTAGTCAATTACTAATATGAGTCTATGAAGGGAAACAACGTTTTTCCACAAACCATAAGAAATTGGAAGAAAGAACCAAAGGAAAACAGTGAAAGTGTTATAGTTAGATCTGTGATTGAGCTTATCAAAATGCTCAGGACTTTCAGATACTGTGTTTCATATCAAGAGGGATCCACTCACAATCATTTTACAAAAAGCTTGTTTGAAAATTTGAGATGGCTGACTATTGTATGTATTTGGGGTTTTTTGTATTTTTTTATTTTTTATTTTTCCAGTGAGGCATCATTCTCTTAGTTTCAAAATTAATCATAAGCAATGAGCAAAACCAATATTTTATAAAGAAAAAAATCAACTATGATTGAGAAAGCTCAGCCAGGAACTGAATTAAGTTATTCTTGCCAAAAAGTGAAAAAACACGTGCCTACTGTAACTGGATACTGAAACTAAAATCATAATAACAATTTTGTTCTAAGAGGGGAAGGAATTTAGACAAACACATATAGGGGGAAAAAAGCTCTTACAGTGATTTAAAGAAAATGTCACCTACATTTTTGGAAGCAGATTTGACAACATTTTCATGATTTATTAGCTTTCACATGGTGATGGCTGTTCTTTCAAAGATAGGTTGCACAATCAAAACACCCACAGCACTTTTTGGCTCCAGAGGTTTCCAAAACTCACTGACTTGGTTCTCAAGTAGTTTTTGCCTTTCCACTTCTCAGGTCAAAGATACGAATGGGCAGGACAAATCTACAGTATTTCTTTGTGGGGTATTATGTCTGGAATGCCTCTCTTTCTGGGAAGGAGGTTAATGAGTGAGAAAAAAGAGAGACTGAATTAATTTATAGTGATAACTGAAAAAGGAACACAGTTTCAAAATCCAAACCTCATCTAAACTGCTTAGGGATTTTAAATTCATTTGTATTTTATCAATGTTATCTGCTATACTTTTGTACTGTAAAGTTATTTTTAAGTCAAAGTGGAAGATAAAATTGTAAGATAAATACTAAAATGAAAAGGAAGGAGACCTAGAAATCTCTTATGAAAGTCAATTGTTCAGACCCTTCCTTGTAGTACTGACAAGTAAACTATTCTCAATAAGTTTGCCAAAATACTCATAGGCTTTCATTCATGTAAACAGAGCCTTTCCCCAGTTTAAATTTAAAAGTACACAGGCATACTCAGGCATACTTCATCCTTCTTTCCACATCCATTGCTACTTTTGTAGATCAAACACAGTGAGTGGGGGCCCAATGGATCTATTAGTGATGAAACCACAATTCCAAATTCCAGTAAAGACACTGAAGCCAAGCAAAATTTGTCAGTGTAGAAATTTTGAGTAGGTCCTTATGAAATCCAAGCATATTACGCACAACTCCTTTGACCTCTCCAGATTTTCTTCCGTTTCATCCTTGTTGGAACCGAAGCAAAGATTTCCCCTTTTTTTTCTCTCTCTCCAATTATTTATGCTTCATTGTCTACTTTGACAAAGCAGTACCTCCCAAAGAATAACTCTCTTTTGCATTTCTTTCCATTCTTCAATTGCACAGAATATAACGTTTTCTGAAGAGCTTACATCCTTCCGCTGGATCTACTAGAATGGTCTCAACAAATCTGCATAGACAGAGAAAACTAATTTCTGAGAGGAAAGCTAGCTTGTTCTTTTCTTTTCTTTCTTTCTTTCTTTCTTTCTTTCTTTCTTTCTTTCTTTCTTTCTTTCTTTCTTTCTTTCTTTCTTTCTTTCTTTCTTTCTTTCTTTCTTTTTCTTTCTTTCTCTATCCTAGGATGTTGAATATACTTCATGTTTTATTTTGAAATTATGCAATCAGAAGAGAAGCAATCTAAATAAGCTGTGGAAGTCACGCTACAAAAAAGAGAGGGATAAACTAGTATATATTATGTCAAGACCTCCCCTCTGTTTTAATCTTACATATGTAGAGGTAAGAACAGTATCTATTTATCTTAAGAACTTCCTGATGCAAAATGAATATAGTAAAATCTCAAATATATGTAGAAATGAGAAAAATCTGCAATGTAAATTCCAGTGGCTGATTTACATTCAATAGATTCCTTTATCATTTGCTTTTCAGATTTCATTTATCCTCCTTTCTACAACTTTTACCACCACAGGCTTTCTTTAATTTCTTTACAAATAGAGTCACTTGAGGTGAACCAGGCCATTATCAAACACTCCTACCCAGGGCCTAGTACAGTGCAGTATTTCCTTGGGAAGCCCACTGAGAGGACCCAGGCTCTGGGAGTCACATCAGGGATCAGCTTGGGCACTTACTTCTATTGCTGTGCTCGGCTCAGTCAGAAGGGATGCTGGCATCTTGATGAGAGCACAGATTGTTGTTTTCCTGTGGCTTTTCCCCCGTGCAGCCTAGACATGATGGGAATGGCATGGAGGCTGCAGTTCCAGCTGCAGAAGTTGGAGCTGAACAAGCATTCACAAGTTACACACTCAGTCACTTAATCATGCTGACTAGTGGAAGGGTCAGACAATAATCCGACCTTTAAGGAGTAGCTATCAAAAGAAGGAGGTCAAAACCATCCATTTCCAGAAAGAGCGGTAGTAGTATACAAAAGGTGTTCAGCTGTACTGTACAGTAGACTGTATCCTTATGTTCTTCCAACATATATTCCACATGTTGTTACCACTGGCAGAATCTCTTCTCAGTCCCACCTTCACAGAATCCCACAACTGGACTAATATTTTTCATGAAGAATACTATTTATGGAAGATAGTTAATAAACTTATTTTATGAATTAATGTCCTTTTCCTGGGAGAGGCAAGCATAGGTTACAAACCCTATATGCCATTTTGCACAGAAAACCATAGGTGTTCCAGAAACAGAAGTGCTCTATCGATGCCGTGGGGCACAGACCAGTGTGGTGAGACCTGTTTGGGGATCTTGTGAGAGGACACACAACCAGTCAGTGCTAGTTGCTCTCCTCCAACCTTACCTAACACAGGTGAGCAATAGCCAGCTATTGCTGGTGCCATGGGGATGAACACAGCAGCTGCTTGATGACTGAAACAACATATTGGTTTTGTGGAATGCCAGAGATGTTCCTCAGCTCTGCACTCCAGATGGTTTCAGGGAGAACTCTAACTCTAAAGACCACAGAATTGGCTTTTCAAAGTCATGATTCATGCACATTAACTAGGAAAAGTAGGACACAACACATGCTCCTATTCTAAAGGACTTCAGTGCCAAGGCACAGGGATCTCTGACCTTTCTCAAATTGTAAATTAACTGTTGGTTTTTGTTTTCCTTGATGTTCCTTTAGGTCATGCAAGGGATGCAAGAATCTAGTCTGAAGAATGAGAATTTAATGGCAGTAGCAAGCAGATGTAGATAATGAAACTCTGTCAGGGCTACTATTTTCAGAACTGTCTTCTGAAAACATTTTTTTAAATTTCAAACACATACTTAAATATATATACACACATGCACAAACAGAGGAAGCAAGCTATCCAAACTTTAATGAAATTTGGCTATTTCTCTTCAGGCTAAAGAAGATTTTTTTTTTCTTTGTGTTTAGATATTCATCTGAGCCTCAGTGAGAGAGAGGCTAATCAGGAGTTTCATAGAGTTTGTGGTCCCAACTTCCTTAAAAACATTAAATCAGCCCACTAAAGTCATTGCATTTTTTCTGATTCTGTTTTTAATTTGTTAAGATCAGGAACACAGGCTTTTTTTGAAAGAAAGTCCTTTTTCCTCTGTGAAGTGAGTTTCCCTGGATATCTTTTAATGTCATGTGATTAGGTAGAGAGATGCACTACAGGGATAAAATGTATATGACAGAAGAGAGAGTGGTATTAAGCTGCTTTATTTTTTCTATATCAAATAAACATGATTCTTATATAAAATTGATCTTAGGACACTTTCAGTAATTGATCAGTACTCCTTTTTAGGACTTCAAAAGAATCTGCTCAGATCACATAAGTAACATTTTATTTTTAAATCTAAGTTATTTTCCAGTTGCATTCTTATGTGTCTGTCACATCTTATTTAGAGAGCTAAAGAATGATAGCTCACCACACAGGTAATTCTGTGTGTATTTTGTTTTCCGGTCATAGATTATTTTATTGTGCAACTCACCTACTTTCTGGCAAACTTTGCTACACTTCATACAGAGCTAACCACAGATTTCTGCAAAAAAAATTATGATCCTTTTCACACTAATGGATAAGTATTAATTTCATGCTCTTTTTTAGAATTTATTAATAATGTTGCTCTTGCATATAATTTTTAATTCAGAATTTATCTTATGCATATATATAAATACTTTGTGAGCTTAAGACCAAATTCTATCCTGATCTGTAAAAATGAAAAAATGTTGAAGAATGCGAAACAGTTCACATTGACACAGAATTTCTGAAGTAAGCTCCAGCTTTGTGTATTGACTTTAAGTCACGAACAATAGTAAGAGTAAGATAATTCAGCCTTTACAACCAGTACAGAAAGCTGAATCTGTCTCATTTTCAGCATTAGGCAATACATGAAACCCACCTGGGGATCCTGGGAAAGCCCATTTAACACTCATTTTCAGCTTTGTTTTGTTTTTCTCCTCCCACTTTCCAGCCTACATGAACACTGAAGGACATACAATCCGTCTTGTTTTCCCACCTGTAATGAAGTACACTGGAGTAAAAACCCTGCTAGAAGAACTAGGTTACAAATGGTCTCTTAACCCATTAGAGCCGCACCAGACATAAATTGGCTGCATGTGTTGTGTTTTTTCACTTTAAATACACTCTACCTTTAGAGGTTATTCTTTAAGCTATCCTCTGTTACCATAGGGACACTAGGTTGAACAGATCTAGTTAAACACAAACAAGACAAAAATAAAACGTGTGAACCTGTGCCTTGAGAAAAAGACACCCTGCCTTTTCCAAGGATTCCACAGAATGAGCATTTTTGACAATATTTATATATGCTGGGTTTTCAACTCTACCTTGGACCTCCAGCGTACAACGATTCTACACACACACACCCACACTGTACACACATTGGCATATGGTATTTACAGTACACCTTCCATATTATCATATAACTCTCTTATTTCCCACTATGAAACACAGAGAAAATTTATGCTGTGTTGCATACAGTATGCTGTGTTCAAGTGAACTTTACTACATACAAAGTTTCAAGAGCAGGTCTGTGCGAATCATTAACTTTTCAAAAGGCACCAGTTCCCTTCTGTCACTAATGACATGCGTAACAATTTAATGTAATGCTACTTTTAATTATCAGAGCCCTTTCTTTTAAATATCAAATTTCCCTCTCTAAATTGTCCTGAGTTCTCTTTACAGTCTCATCTGTCACTGTAAATGTCATCACTTTATTCCTTCTGTGGATGCAGTGACAGGCCCACTCTTATCCCCAGCTTTATCTCTTCTTCCATCCTTTATTGTACTACAAAGATCCCTCTTTCATAGTTTACAGCTGTATCCGCTTTCCACACGTGGCGAATGATTGCCTCGGTAAAGGTATTTTCTGTTTCAATCTTGCATTTTCCCAAGGGAGAACAAAAGGGACAAGCTTTCTGGAGTTGGTTTCACTGAGAAAATTGTTTAGAACTGCCTCATTCCTCAACAGATTAACGAATGCATACAATCCCGGCTTAAGTGCTATTGTACAGCACAATTTGTCCATTATACTTTGTCCCTTCCATTTATAAACCGCCCCCCCCACCACCACCAATTAAAGTAATACAGACTTCCAATACCTGCTCCCAATTAAATCTGAGCTGTATTACCTGCCTTGATGCAGCTGGTCACAGATTCCTACCACTTACTAGCATTCATTAGCCCAATTCATTATACGGGGGCTGGTGGCAGGAATTCAAGCTACCAGCTTTATTCAGGGGCCATCAAAATTATCAGCTTTCAGCACAAGGCCCCAGTAAGAACAGGATTAAGTGAAGGGAGAAGGAATTCATACAGTAGCGAAATGTCATAGTTTCTACTTTGCTCATGTCTCTTCTAGATCAGTGTATCAGGAGCATCCACTGGGTGTACAAAGGAAGACAGCTGGTCACAATTGGAAGAAAGCCTTTTGCTTATTTGCTTTCAGTATAGTTCCTAATTTTTTTTCCCTGTGCCTCTTGCCTCCCAGCCTCCTTGCTCCAAAAGATAGCCTATTGTCTGGTCTGGAGCCTATTTACAGATGTGATCATTAACCACCTAAGGTCTGCTGCTGCAGACTGGCTCAGTACAGTTTAAAGACAATCTTTCATTTACTGAGGTGAAAAAAACCTAATTTTTCTGGCAAGATGAAAAATCGCTGAATTGCTGAGGTTTTACTGCCCTGTGGAATGGGGCTTTTCCAGGCCCTTGGTGCTACCACACCACACACTATCACCATGACGCCCTGCTAGGTGATAGTGTATGGTGTGGCAGGTTGTGTAGCAGGAAAAACCATCTGCTGCTCTGAAGTGGTTTAAGTGTCAGTGCCCACTCTGTAACTGAGCTTCCAGATTTTACTGGATGGTGGTGATAGTAAGACAACCAACCACATCATATGCTTTGGGGCTGTCACACATAAGGGAGTTGGGGCAGAGGAAAGGGGAGGTTTAATCTTCCAGGTACTTGGAGGTGGGCACAAAGCTGTTGTGCTACAGCTCTGCCCACTCCGAGGAAGACTGTGACCATGTCATGGCTTGCTGCTGGTCTGTCTGAGGATGATGCAAGCAGGGAGATTAAAAAGAGAGGAAAAACAATAATATTACCTGTGAATGTAGTGAAAGGAAAAGCTTGAAAAACAAAATCTAGACAATCTTGGACCAATTTTAAGCTAATTCTTTACTGCAAACACTCATCTCTTATCAAGGATCAGCAACATATGCACATCCATAGCATTTTTTAAGGTGGTGGAGGATGTATATTAGTGTTTTCCTCTCAATTAACTTCTAGGCAATTTTCCCAGCTAAATACATAACATCTTTGGCAACATGCCAACCAAAACCTTAAGACCCAACACTAAATTCTATACTTATACTGGCAGCTTAGATTTTCATGCAGTGAACTGGAAGAATGCCAGTAGCTCCCACCATAAACCTAGCAGTAGGAACACTATGTATATTTTTTTTAATCAAGAAACTCTACTTTACTTTTCTAAGACCACTTGAAAACTGCACCATTTTAATGTTCCTTAGCACAATATAAAAGAAAGATTTAACCTGCTATTAAATTAACCCAATTAGCCATTTATTTCATGTAACCTTACACTTCTGACGGCATTAAATCAAACACACCAACATGTGGATTTTTTTTCTTTTTTTTTTTTTTGTAAGTTGTAGTAATTACCCACTGCCTCCTAGACAATAAAGACAATAAATTTCTTGCTAGCCTTTTGCCCTGTTCTTTCCCTCTGGAAGAGGATTATTAGAACAGAAGCATTTCAAGACTCCTCCTCATATACCTTGTCTAATGCTGTATTGGAAGAAGATGGAATACCTATGCACCTTAAGGCATAAAATAAAAAATAAATTAAAAAAAAAAAAACCAGAGAAAAATTGGGGGTTAAAAAAAGGAAAAAACAAAAAAAAAAAAAAAAAGAAAAAGGGAGAAAAAGAATAGAAGGTAAAAGTATGTACAAAGGGCTGGCTTCCAGGCATGATAAGCTGAAATGCAGGTGAGAGTAGACTCTATATGTCGTCCCTGCCATTTGACTTAGATCATGTACCAAAGGCCTGTAACATGTACTGTTAGCTGGATGTCATGTTTTTTTGCAATATCAATTTTTTGGGGGAGGTGGGAGGGGTGTGGGGAGAAAGAAAACTCAGTTCAAGCAAAAACTGGCAATAATCCACCATCAGAATGCCCAAATCTCTCTCTCTTCTCTCACGAAGAGAGAAGCCAAACAACCATGTGTGGCACAAACGCCACCAAGGGCAGGGTGGTGTTCCCTGATGCTCCGGCCCTCCTTTGCCCTCCGGGCAATGCCTTTTGTGGCCAGGTTGCCTTTACTGCTGCCCTGTTCTCGCCAGTAGGCTCCTTCATTTGCCGGTGCCATTCTGTCCCGTTTCCAGGCCGCCAATGGAGCAGGTTTAACCCGAGCAGACGAGGTGTTGCAGGCCCCCACAGCGTGCCCAGGGCCCAGGGGCAGCCCCCTGCGCCGTGTGTGTCCAGAGCCCCAGGAGCGGGATCAGGGGCAGCTCCTCCAGCTTGGAGCAGCGTTCCCGTGGCACACCGTGCCTGCGTGCAGCTCTGGCAGGAAACTATCAGCAGCATATTGGGTATCCTCACAAAGCAGGGAGACTGCCCTCCTTGGTTCTGTTTGGATGTCTTCTTTGGAGCTTACTTTCAAAGATGGCTCTGACTTCTGACCCCGCCGCAGATGGCATAGCTGTTGCCTTGGCAGACTGCCACTCACATCCGGTTTCCAGTCTCACGTTCTCTTTCCTTTACAACGTGGGTAACCTTGCTCCCGGCTTTTAATTTCTCCTCCTTTCCCCCTCCCCGCCTCCTTCCTTTCATTTCTAGTTCCCCTGGCAGCCACAGCTCCTTGGTTCCAGAAGCTTGTTAGGTATTTGTCATCAAAGATTTTATTCTTCCTTCCATAAAGTTCACCCACGATGACAAAACGAATGAATGACTTTAAGAAGCATCATGATATTCTAGCTAAAGGAAGCCAAAAGAATGGCTGAAGTGTCTTTCCTTTTCTTTTTTTTCCCATGGCTGTCAGTGTTTTAATTTCTCAATTAACTTCACTTGCAACCCTAGTAAGCATTAACAATCTTTTGAATCTTATGTGGGTTTTTAAATATGAAGAGCTTTTTTATCTTCACAGACTTTTAAAGATAGATTGATAAACTGTAAAAAGTGCAAATTTGATATGGCATCTTTAATTGATATATCTAGAAGACTTTCTGAAATAAATTACTTCCAACCCTTTATCTGTTAGTAACTCTTCAGGAATCACACAGTATTCAGCAATGTGAAATATAGCAGTTCTGAATCTGAAATAATCTGAAAATACATACCCATTACTGTTTAATTCAAATTCAGTACTGGAGAAGTGCAATCCTTTCAATTTTGTTTTTTCTCTCTGACGAAACTTTTGCACCTCAATTCCTTACTTCACCTTTAAAAAATCCTTGCCTCTCTAAAGTGTGCCTTCTGCAGTTCTAGATTTACATATCTTCATATTCAAAGCTAAAGATTTAGAATTTTAACTTATGTAATACTTAAAAATCACATTTTTGATGCAGAATTGCACTGTGCTCTACATAAACACCCTCAGGTTTGGACTACTGAGAACAAGGCCAGGATTCCTGTTTTCTGGTTTCATTCTAAAGTGGGCTGAAGCACGGAGGGAAGGGAATGAACATGTCCCAAGCTGACATATCTCATGATGATGGAAGAGTTAATAGAAAGCCTTAGGGAAAAGTGTCTGACCCACAAATTCTGATATAAAAGGGGACATGTGTTTACACATATGTTTTGCTGCTCTGAGATGCACTGTTACAGACCTACTTTTCTACCTTTCTTGGGATATTAATTAAATCCTGACAAAACAAGGTTTGGAGTATTTAGGAAAAGGTAGTTCTTGAGATGGGAACAGAATTTCCTCAAAGGAAAATGAAAAACTTCATTGTGGATTAGCCTTGTCCCTAATTCCTATTACCTGGAATGTTTGATGCTTGTGGTCTTGTGGTCTGATTCTCTAGCAACTAATGGTTCCCAAGTAATTCAAAACATTCCCATCTTTTAGATAAAGAGATTTCTTAGTTTAGCTCAAGCCAACTGCTCTGCCTCTGTGGGATCATCTTTTCCAGACTCTGTGTTCTTCTGATGAGAATGAGGGCAAGACCAAATACATGTGTGTCAGCTTCATCTTTACAGCACATAGATCTGTGCCATGATTGCTTCTTTTTAGATTACTCCTAGGCAATGCCCTGGGTGAATAAACAAGGACTTCCCATCTCTCCACCTTATTTATTTACAATATGAGGGTACTTATACATGAAAAAGAAAAAAAAAAGAAAAGGTAAAAAAAGAGAAAGAAGGATCCGCACTTTCAGGATTCCACTTTGAGATGCCTTTTCCAACCTGCCTGAATAACAGTCTCAGATGTTATGGTATTGCCGCTTTTCGGTTTTGAATTTTTGGCCTTATGTTGAGCAAGTCTTCCCTTATGTTTGTAGGTATGCAGTAGGTTCTTCTGGTATCTGTACTGCCTCCTGGCAGGGATATATTGTATTTCCAAAGACATTGGATTTTCAGAGATTTGTAGGATAACAGCTGGTTTTCTTACATGCTGTTGTTGCCCATTGGAGGAGGCCCAGTTTGCAGACTGTGATCCCTTGGGGATCTTTGGCCTCAGCCAGACAGGTGTGCACTTGCTGTCCATGTTTCATACAAACCATTCAGTTGTGTGTTCATCTACCATACCACAAATTATTGGAACTTCGCTTTGATATTTCAGACATTTCCATTAAAAATTTCAGTGATGTGTAGATACTGCCTTAGAAAGATTTTGGCCTTCTTCCAGTTATCCAGAACAGAGGCTATGCTTAGCAACTGCACATGGGAAGAGACTACTCTGCAGGTAGTACTGATGCCACCTTTCTGCTCCTACATCTGTACTCAGACTGAGCAAGGGTTTCCACAGGTATAATTAGATGCTTTACAAAGCTGAAGGAAATATTTTTACTGTCTGTCGCTCCTCAGCTTTCTTAGACCGCCTTCCCAGATAGCAGCGCTGCCCAAAGCCGGCGCAACTCTAGTGCCCCAACCGCCCAAGCCGGGGGGGGGGGAGGCTGGGGGGAGTGGCAGGTGGTGGCACCAGGAGGGCTCA
>VYZT01047157.1:0-12688 GCA_013400735.1 Pomatostomus ruficeps
CAAACCTAGCACTCCTCCCCTATCAGATGTTATACCCTTCCCCCGCCCCCCATGTCGGTATTTATGTAACTGTAACACGCTCTGCCAGTGCTTCCCCGGCACAACCCAAGTGCCGAATAAACCATCTGGGAAAGCCTTCTGCGTGTTTCTCCTTCTTCGGTGCGCCTGTACCATCAGTGGACTAGGTGAACCCCTACTGGAACTTTGCCAGTCCTCCTGTGCCTTTGGAGCAGCCTGGCAGCCCCTGGAACTGCGGACGGATGCCTGGTGCCCCTATCGACCGCACCGTGGCAGGTATATGTAAAGGAAAGCTCTTAGCACCTAATCAACTACCCCATTTGTCTTTCCAAACTCTACCGAGCCTCTGCTTGCCATGTCTTTGACAATGTGCTGTTGCTGTACATGGAAACTTTACTTCTTTGATAAGACCTCTTATCAAAGTGCTTTTTACAGAAATAAACAAAATCATTGATAACCTGACTCTTAGCTCAAGGCTGTCCTGGACAGTCAATCCTAAAGTGTATTAACACAATGCAAAATCAATATGTTTTTCAGAACTTGCTGCTTGGCCAGGAAAGTATTTTTATTCAGTTCTGGTGGTCTGGAATTATGCAAATATTTTGCATTCTACCTTTTATTTAAATTAAATTAATAGCACCTACTTTTAGAAGGTATTTTGCATTAAAATTTGGGTAATTTTTTATTACTTTATTTGAGATGTATCCAAACTGAATCCATGTAAATAAATCAGTTCAGGAAATTATTTGAAAAACAGGGGTTGTTTTTCACAAAACCAGGGATTTTTTAGAGGGAAATTTATTTCAATAATTTAATTTAACCAAAAATATGTGATCTTGCGAAGGAAGAATTCTTGGAGTACAGAGAATTTAATGTAGGTAAGAAAGCAGTAGTGGTAACTTACATATAATTTACAAGACTAGTAGTACACTAGAGTCTTTAGATGTCACACCTTGCCCCTGTACATACCTAATATATCATTGCCCAGCTTGAAAAAGTGATAACCCTACCTCAAAACAGCACATAGTTCCAATTACTGGGAGAACAGGGTCAGATTCCCTCTGCAGCAAGCAGAGAACTGATGTGCTGAATTATCAGAGATTTGATCTGACTCCTGAGCTGCAAACAAGAGATTCACTTTCTTCATTGTCTGTGTGTTCAGAGGAAGTCCAGATGATGTAGAAAAAGATCCATATTTATGAATAGTTTACACAAGTTTTATTCAGAAGAACAAAGAAAATTTAAAAACTGTTGTCCCTAGTTACAAAGTTGTGGGGCTGCACTGTTATAAAGGGGAAACTAAAAGGAGGATAGAGGGGGTTTTAAGATTTAATTCTCATTTTCCTACTCTGATTTTGATTGGTAATAAATAAATAAATTCAGTTTGTTTCCCCAAGCTGAGTCAGTTTTCCCATGACAATAACTGGTGAGTGACCTCTCCTGTCCTTATCTCGACCCTTGAGCCTTTCACTGTATTTTCTCCTCTCTGTCCAGCTGAGGAGGGGAGTGATGGAGGCGCTTGAGTGGGCACCTAGCATTCATCCAGGTCAACCCACCACAAGCACAGTGCTTTGAGGGCTGCTATGGGAAAAATGATCTCCAGCTCAGCCAGACCCAATACACAGACCTACCATGGTGTCTGGGATTCTGGTTTGTGAGGTGATTAAGAATGCCTCTCGTGGACTCCCTGTGTTTCTCCTTCTGCCTTTGCCTGCCCTCATCCCACCTTTCAGATCCTCTGCAGTGCTATGTGAATGGCATTCCCACTCCTGCAGAAGTGCTGGGGAAGCACCAGCAACGAGCCTCACTGTAGGATCACTTTGCAGAGGTGTTTGTTTCTCTTTACTACTACCTGGCTCTTTTACACTGGATGACTGGTTTTTACACAGCTCAGTTGTGGACAGCTAATTCCCACATCGAGGGTGTACAATAATTATAAGACCTACAAAAACACATACTCTTTACTGAGGAGATGAAGTTTCAAATCCTGGACCTAATACTGACTTCCTGTGTGACACAGAGATATTAATTTGAGAGCAGACTGCTGCAGGCTTGGTTTTTGTTCCCTTTGCATTGCTTCTGCATGAAAAGGAGCCAGGGGAAGAGGAGCTAAGAATTTCTGCATTGCAGGAGGAATCCCTGGCCAGTGTATAGGTAAAGTGTTATTTGCAGGCTCTTTAATTACAATTGCTTCTTCTTGTCAACCAGCATACATACCTATGATCCTATCCCTACTTGGTAGGTAAAAAAGAATTGTTCCAGTTTCAGTGAGCATGGAAATAGTAAATATTCAGGCAAATGTGTAATTTGGTTTTTTGTTTCTTTTTTAGTAAAACATGTCAAGGTCTTCTGAATCTTAATTTGAAATGAACCAGTGCATAAATGTCAGATTATAAATTAGTATTCTTCTGCTTTAGGATTACCAGAGGAAAATGAATATTCAAGACTGTCGGCCAGCACTACAGCAGGCTCATCGATTCAAAGGCACAGGGAGAGCCACACCAGTCAGGTAAATATTTCATTGATGGGCTGCTAGAACCACGAAAAGAGAAAAAGATCATAGTAGGTGCATGTTGAAAGCTGTCTCTTGATTCAAATTTGGGTATTGACATTGAAAAATGCAGACTTCTTTCACAGGTTTGTATTGAGCTAAAGATAATAATGAATTTACTATTAACTTTTTTTTGCTGGGAGAATAATCGTCCTGAAAGGTTCTTATAATGTTTTTACAGAGTTCAAAGTTTATGAAACATACTGTTTCTGCTTGTGAGGATGCTATTTTCAGGCAGGATAATATTTCTCTTAACCCTAAGGGTACCAGGATATTACCTCTCTCAAGATATTGATTAATTTATACCAGAAACACTTGCATGAACCTTGTAGAATTAAATGCATAATTATATAATCCTTTTTAATATAAAAACAGTGAAGACTTTAAAAATGGTCTTCACAATTTTTGTGCAAATAACAATAAGTAATAAAATCAAAATATCTATCAGTTAAAGCAGCAATAGGTACTAAGGTAATGTAAAGTTTCCACTTGTTCTCTTAAAATTTCTATTGAGTTAAAATAATTTTAAAATTGCAACATATAATTAATTTTGATGAGCACTAAGTGAACAAAAAGAGATAAACTTTTTCATAAAATATTTTCTTATTTCTTTCATCAGCATTTTGTATCTAGTATGGACCATTTTACTTTCTAAGTAGCCAATTCTGGCGTGAGGGCATTCAAAAATTTCACTTAAATGGCATTAGTGAATTCTCCTGTTGTCATATGTCTTCAGTCCACTTTTCTAAATGGGTAGTCCCAAGTCATTTTGTTTATTTGAGATGACTATAAGAAGTTTACAGTAAAGCTAAATATTGTCCAAAGAGGAAACAAGTCAGAGCTGAGAAGACTTTTCTCAACAGAAACCTCTCATTAACCAATCTTATAATCCAAACTATTTTACCAGAAGGTATGAGAAGTGCTTTATTACATTAGAAGCTACTTGTTGTCTGTGGGGGACAGCTAACATTTCTTAACAACAAAATACTGGCCCTAGCCAAGCTAAACGGAACTTTGGCCTTTGATTCCAGCAGGAGAGAGATTCAACCTTCGACATCATATTCGGTCTTAATGTAACTTTGAAAAACAGTAAGTTTCAGGTGAATAAATATGTGAGAAAACTAGTACAAAACCCTTCACTTTTTGTTTTTCTGCGTTACTGTCAGAAGCACGTAACTTCAGTGCCTATTCTGAGTTGAAAACTTGTGCCAAGACAGCACTCAGCACTACACTTATCCCTTGAGAAAGGCCAGCCAGAGCTGCCCTGGCACACATAGGAACATACCCATCTTGCACACAATAAGAAATTTTTTGCCCTCACCATACCTCTCAGACTCTCAAAAATGGACTTTGACGCTATTGTGAAAAAAATACTTGCAGTTCTAATGTGTCCAGGTGAATATCCTGGATGAGGATGTTTTCAGTTGTCTCTGTTACATTTTTATTACATCAGCGACATACTTATTACGTATGAGAGTGGCCAAAGAGACCTTTCTAGGGAATGAAAAGTCCAGGTACCTGACACTGCTCCAGTTACAAACCTCACACAGTGAAATGCTCTTGTTCTGGAGCACCTCACACCTCTGTTGCTAATAAGCTTACCTGGGTCACTACAGTCATGTTTAAATTACTACACCACTGCTGTACAAAGAGTTAAATGAACTGGGTATAGGGGAGCCTTTGTCCTCTTCTTCATTTCTTTGTAAATGGAAACTGTGAAATTAGTCTGCAACGTTTAAATGTTTTATTTTAGAAGCAAGTTGTTAACAATTTGCAAACTTGTATTTTTTATTTTTCAAAAAGTACTTGCCAAAACCTGAACACAATTTCATTTCAGTATTTTGAAATGTCACTTTTCAGTAAATTTTCAGATGTTTTGCCAAAGTGTTTCACAAATTTTTAAAATAGATTCTGTGCAATATACTCAGAGTTACATGCAGGGACAATCCTTAAATGCAAGCTCAGTAAGAACTGTGACAAGTTTAGAGAAGAATCCTGTAGTTCTGAGATTTTTGATACAATTCCTTTAATGAATAAACATCTTCCAAAATAGTGTTGCTGAAAGAAAAAGGAAAAAATCTTTTTCCCATTAAAAAAAAATCTTAAAAAAATTCTGTGCCCACAGCGCTGAAAATTCTTCATGTGAAAAGCATTCCTCACCATTGCCAAAGCATGGTGTATATTTGAAAATGATTGGGTTTAATTACTGTTGACATTTCTTAGCATGCTGCTAGTGACTCTAACAGCATACAAGCTGATTGTAAACGTCTTTGCCAGGCTTCACTGTAGTAGCCTTATCACTTCAAGTAATTCTTGCACAGCTATATGAAGTAGGACATATTTTTTCACAGGTCTGTGAAGGTACTGATTGACTAATTGCTCTAAAGAGAAAAATGTAGGTGCTTGGATTTCTTGGCAGACACTGTCACTTCAGCTAAAGGAAACTGGTTCACTAGCTTTCAGGGGCTTCCAACTTCTATGGCGTTTTTTAATGTCTCCCTGCTAGTTCCTTACTGAAGTGACAGTAAAGGTTAGTTCATTTCATTTTTGTCACAAGATCTCAAGGCCCATATACATTCAATTAAATGTAGGCATTGTGGCTACGGTGCCATCGTGTTGTCACATCAGGTGCTAATTACCTGCATCACTGCCTGACACGTCCTGCACGTCACATTCCAGAGATAATTCGTCAGGTCAGTATCTGTCAATATGCAGCATACAGATCAGTCTTTTAACAAACTTTTTTGAAAGAAGTTATGAAGCATACGATATCATCCAGGTCATCATCCTAAAATGAAGTCTGCTGGGAAAAAAAAAGAAGAAAAAGGTTCACTGTTGGCCATAAATGCTAACTTTCTAGAGCAGTGGTTACATAAAGGCCAATTTTTATTGAATGAAAAAGGACAAAAATTGGAAAATTCAGATACTAACAAAATATTTCTCTTTGGAAAGTTATGGAATTTATTTATTCTGTTAGAAAAAGTGGAAGAGTATTAAAGTTTAATTTTTGTCTCATTAGAAATGAAAGAACATACATCAAAAGAAATTAGAGTCTTGCGTGTCAAAAGGACAACTAACTATGGAGTTTTTAAACTTATACCTCTTACTTCATATTGTTTTGTGGCTGTACAGCTGTAGATTTCCAAGTGTTTTTATCAGTAGGTTGATAAAACATAAAGGACCTAACATCTGATATAGCACTGTAACTTCATCTTCATTCTCTGTGAAGAGGAAAATTGAATCATGAATCTGGGGCTGAAATCAGTTATTAAAAAGTTTCATGAGCTTAGTTTGTTCAGACAGTAGATCATCCAGAAATTATTTGCTAGCAGAGCCACACATTTTCTCTTCCCCAACCCAGCACATTAGCTTCCCTGGGTTTTGCGCTTTCCTTGTAAGCCAAAACATTCTAGTCAAGGAAATATTCAAAACTGTAAACCAAAAATCTACAGTACAATGGTACTGCAAGAAGCAATATCCTAATGTACAAGAAAACCTTCCTTACAAGAAAACCTTACTCTTAACAGCTATGCCTACATGTATCAGCTGCAAGAACTGCACCTAACTCAACTTCTACAGAAAGTGTTTTGGTATTCCCTTGCTCCCCAAACAGCAGAAAACTGGGAAACTTCCTTATCCAAACTTTATTTTAAAGTACAGATTTAAAATTATTTAAATAATTATTGTTTCAAATTGCCTCAGTGATTTGTATAAACAGTTTGGCAGTTCCAAATGTGCCTGGGTCTGTAGTCTCGCTTATGCCATAATTTTCTTCCAGAGGCAAAAACCTCACCAAAATGAAAGAGATGATTCTTCTGGTCATTTTTTCCACAATCTTGCTTAGGTAGGAAATTCTGATATGGCTAAGAGTCATTTTTATTCATTCACACTTTAAGAAGTGATTCCAAAGCATACTGGAAACTCCACAAATGTTGAAATTTCTTAGTAGGGTCTAAAACCCAAAATCTCCTGTAAAACAAAAAAGCTTTATAAAATATTACTTCTGTGCTCTTTTTCTTTTACACAAAGTATTTCTCAGTTCCTTAACCAGTTCAGTGGGCTCTCTCCAAACTCTTCTTAGTGATTCCTCTGTTCTCAACAGCTGCTATGAGTCTGTATGTTTAAAAGAGCATAAAGACCGTTGAAATATATAAATTCTTTGGAATGGCAGCAACAGCAGCAAGATTAAGTAGAGTCAATAAAAGCAAGCCTCTATATTTGTACCTCACACAAAAGCTAAGTGGCCCTGTCTTTTGTTCACAGATCCAGGACTGTGGGGTTTTTGGGGGGTTTTGGGTTTGTTGCTTTTTTTTTTCAATGATGTTTTAAAGTTGTTACTACCATTCACTATGAAGTGGGAAGTAGTGTGAGAAAGATGTAGTAGAATGAAGAAAAGCAGGCCAGCTAAAAGATTCCCCTTTTTTCTTATGTGAGCAGCAAAAAGCAACATGGTCCGCCTGTAACAGGATGAGATGGACAACCTGGACATAATGAACAGATGGGAAGTGAGGGACAGATTAGAGTGATAATAAGCATGTGTGTGGGGCAGGAGTGGGGAGTAAACCAGGCACAGATAATGGAGGATTCTAAGAAGTAAGAATAAAATAACTGAGAGAGAAGGTAAATAATGAAATGGAATAAGGGATTTAGAAAGATGAAAGAAAGAAGAGCCAGAGAGAAGAAACCAATCCAAAGAAGTGAGGGGAAAAAGAAGCTAAAAGAAAGATAGGAACAGGAGAGAAAGAACCAAGAGCAGAGCAGAGGGTGATACAGTAAAAAGAGAGGGACTAAGGAGAAAAAAAGTAGAAAGTCTATGTGATGTTCCAGATATGATATTTATCTTCATGCACATATCAATGGGATGTTTTATGTCCCATAAAATAAAAATAATTGTAACAATTATCTACATTTATAGGTTTGTATTCTGTGCAAGTTAGGTGTTAACCATAGTCTCCTGAAGATTCAGTTGTCCCAGAGGAAAGGCATAAAATTTTATACTGATAGATGCAAAGCCTCTTTGTCCAGGTTAGCTTTGAATGGCTGAATATTTGCTTTTTTGTGATCAGATGATGTCATGTGCATTCAGTCCTGTGGAAATGCTCCCAGAACAAGACACAAATAAACAAGAGCTTGCCATCCTGGTAGGTTAAGTAGTATCAGACATGCCATGGTGTAGGATTTTGGTTACCCACTTCTGAAATATGTTTTATCTCTCATGTGTTCAAAGAGGTGAGATAAGAAATCATGGTTATTTTTTCAAATATGATTATATTAGAAAATCTGCAGTCTTATCTCTTCTATTTTGTTTAAACCCCATGGTGCAGATTGGCAGATTGCAGTAATATAGAAGCCAACATCTGACAATGTTATACTGGAAATGTCTTTCCATATTCATGAAGTATGTATTTATTGTTTCATTACAGCTTAAGCCATTGCTCTTATTTCATAAAATCTCATTGCTTTCAGCAGTCTCTTCCCTCAGAAGGAGCTGCGTATTCATTATGGTTTCAAGGGTCTTCTTTGTTCCTATTTGATTTAATATTTGTTGCCAGTCACTTCTTTTGTTGACTGTTCAAAAGTTTAAAAAAATGAATAGTCAAGAATGTATTTCAGCATGTTGCTATCCCCCACCCATTGTCATAGTTCTAAACAGTGGGCTTTAACATTCATTATTATTGTCTGTCATGTTTGCCTGTTAACTGGAAGTAATCTTTGATCATCTTTGAAGCAAAAAATGACAATCAAACAGGTCTGGTGTAATAAAAAAGATCACTAACACCTTCGTAAACATGTAACATCCAAGAGAAGACATAGAATGTTATATACATATAATTGATCTGAATCAGTATATCCCTCTGCATTGTGTTTTGCTTTTTGTTTTGACAGTAATGCCAAAGAATACTCTTTGTAATGTCACACACAGCGACAAAAATCAGGTCCTGTAACACGTTGTGGCTTTATTTTTAGGAGACTTGCAGTCAAAAGCATGTGCCTTATAGGTTAAATGATATGAGGTAATGCATAGTGTAAATTCATCAGTAAGTACATTATCATACATGTTTAAGTATGAAGGGTTTTTGGAGAGCTGATGTCCCTCTGCTAAGTGAGTAGATCCCAGGTCTGGCCACTGTGACCTCCACAGGTTAAAGTGCAGATCCTCCTCTTTGAACCAGCAGATGTCACGGCCAGCTCCGTGCACATTCCAGGCCTCTTCTCTGTCTCCAGTGCTTCATCCTCACTGCAATTGCCCCTGATAGATGAGGTTGTAGAAGACATGGGACAAAACCTCCTGAGTATCCCCGTGCCCTCCCTAAACTCTGGTGTTTGGCTAAAGGGTGTAATTGTCCGCCACAGTGGCCAGTGGCTCACCTGACAAGGCTGCTTCAAATCTGAGCTCAGCGGGAGTGTGATTCACCACCCCAGTGACAGCAGCTGTGGAAAGTGACTGCACTTCTCCCTTAGAAATGCCTGGAATGAGAGGGAATAAATCAGTTCCTCTGCCCTTCATTCTCTTGCTGTCACACACTGCTGCATGCAGATAGAAGAGATTTAGATTGCTAACAAATCATAAATTAAACTCTTTTCCCTCTAACGTTGTTTGACCATAAGTGTAGTGTTTTTGTAACACAAAGGATGATACCCAACTACAGCAAATAAGAGTTGATGATTGTTTTTGCAATTGCTTTGAAAGCATTGTGGCAAACGTAGTCTCTATCTAGTCAAATAAAATATCTCCATTAATGCTATAAAAAGGCAGTGATCAATTAAGCAGCAACATGACTTAGTTTGTCAGATATTTTTTGTTAGATTACGTGCAAAGCAGTATCAGCATTGTTAGGTCAGCTGTTCCAAAAACATCTGTGATAAATGATTTGTTTTCAGAACTCATCTTGAGAAGACACAGTTGCTGTCCTGAACACATTCTTTTTCTCAAGCATCAGAGGCAAATTAGGGGGATGCTCTGAAGGTTTTAAAGAACATTGCATAATGAGTTTATCTGAAGATAATATTACCTTAGAGAAAAAAAAATTCAATATTTGTTGATGGTTGATGTTTTAGTCACTCTGGGAATGTGTCACTTTTTTGTTGACATCAGAAATCTAGAGTTGAAAGAAACTCAGCCAAAAAAAAAAAAAAACAACATTGAAAGCCACAAGATCCAAATAAACAAAGTACACCCCTGTTCTGAATGTATAGACTTGTCCAACTCTATTCCCAGCTCAAGTAATCAGTGTGCCTGATGTGTACTGTCATATATTATCAAACATTGCCTACTTTGTGCTAATATTTTCTACCAGATTGCAAATTACAGTTGTTCTCAGGATTTGTGTGCTGATTTTATTTTGCAAAGATATATTATCTGTGTTTGATTGCTGAGATACTTGCAGTCTGTATGGAAGATGACTAACATAATTCATTGATAGTATTGTGATATAACTCTTGATATATTTTTGATAATATTGATATAACTACTTCATTGAGAGAAAGATACAAAACTATGGAAGACAGGTCCTGCTTTTGTGACCAAAATGTATTACTTCCAAAAATAATAATTTAAAAAATCACCCCAAACCAAACAACCACCTCCGTCACCCTCAAATCAAACAAACAAATAATAAAAAAACCCTGAAATAAACAATAAAAGAATACCCTACAGGAAATCACAACAGTATGACGGAAAATCAGACAACTTCCACCAGAAATAGAATGGCAGTTAGATGAAGAATGTAAAATATCCTGCCTGAGGCACAGTAAAGGTGTGTGTAGCCCAAGATTCTCTTCCTGATAAAAACAAGAAGAATCTGCTACCCGGGGTAAAGACAGAGATACGAGATGTCCCTTTTGCAAGTGTGATCTCAGTTTCCAGTGGTCTGTGAGGAAGGACTAGAGTTCATTTTGTAGATAGTAATCCTTAGTACATTTTGCTTTCATTAATTCTTCTGGAAAATCCTACCAGAAAGTGAAACTAAGGCAAACAGTGGAATTAATTTTTTAGGATGAAGGTTGAGAGCTTTCCAAGTGCTGTGTGAGAGCAGAGGGCTGGAGTGGGCAATCAAAGATACCAGTGTCTGCATGATCTCTGACATGAGAATATCCCGCTTCCAGCATCATTCCACAACTGATGTTTGGAAGAAAATTGAATCTGTCCCTTTGGAAAAAATCCAACAGATAGCCGTTAAGTGTCTTGTCAGAATGGAAAACATTTCTTCCTGAATCACATGGTGATGCATTTTTGTTCGTAAATGTAGTCCCCTTTAAATTTTATTTTACATACAAAGTTACTTTTAAGATTATTCCAAATTTTTATAGGTCAGGCAAAGTTATTGGTTCCTTTGGTATGTCATCTATATAACAATACCTGTTCTAAAAGAAGTTTCTTCTTTTGATGTAATAAAAAATTTTAACTGAGAGATAAAAAATATTTTCCTGTTTAGAAAAAAGCAAATGCAATGTATTTTCAGTTATGGATCTCATTAATGTTTGGCTGGCATACCTCCTCCAGAGCAATTCCAGATTTGCACCAGACAGAACATCTTCTTTGCCATTTTCTCTTTTCCAATAAACTGATTTGACATCCATTCAGAGCTTTATTTTTGGACATTGTAAAGTTGCTCTAACACAAAGAAAAATTACTAGTGGTTTAAAAAAACCAATTTACTAAAATAATTTTATTGTATATCACATATCAAGTTATTACGTCCAGTGGGTCTGCTATTGCAAAAAAATGCCTGTCCCAGCACTCACATGGCAAGCACATGAATCAGTTTGAATCCCAGTGTTACATTTGTATTTGGAGATTTTAATTGGAATTTTAAAGCATGTGAGCTCATTTATCTTAGCTGCTCTCTGGTCCCCGCTGGGGTCTTACCTGGCCAATGCAGGTTACCCAATCAAACACAAATTTACCTACTGATTTATGTTGAACACTTACCTAGGCTTCTTAACACACTCTTAGCTTACTGTGTGCTTTCCCCTTATATATTTAAATGAATATTATATTAGTAAATAACATATAGACTAACAGATTTTTAATTTTCCTTGGTTCAGTAGTTGTTGGAAAAGCAATCCTTTCCTGTTTTCTGCTCTTTTTTTAACATAAAAAATAAACCCCAAAATATCTGTTATTACCTGAAGGGTTAGGATTTTTGGAGAGGTTGCAGTGTGCCTGTTCTGTAGCTTGGGAGTAAAGTTGTGACATGCATGTTTGGAAAGAGTCAATGTAGGGGCTTACCAGATTTTAAAAAAATTAAATAAAAAAATTTAAGTCATTAAAATTAGTTAGAAACATTTTTCTGAGAGTTGCATACACATTGAATCAAAATTGTTCTTGTTAATAATTGCATGCAAGCAGAATTATTTTCTGAATTACTGAATGAAATGGTGTCTTTAATTTTGAAACAAGTGGTAAGAACATCCTTATCATTATTGACTTTAAAACCGGGGATCCACAGAAGATCCACTGAGGTCTGTAAACTGCTTTTGAGGGCTGTAATAAAGTTAACTGTGAAATTTCACCTATTGGCTGAAATTCATTTGGCTTTCATATTTAGGCAGCCTACAAACCAACAGAGATTGTAAACAGGGGTTTTGTCAAGGCAGTTTCATTTCTAAAATAATTATGATATTTTATCATCAACATTTTACATTTATTGCATAATTCATTTTATATTCTGATCAAAGTTTAGAAAGGTAAAATCATTGCTCTTCTGAACTCAGTTTTCCCATGGATTCCATGATGGGACCTCAACTTCACTAATGGAAGAGAAAAATTAATGATGTAATAATTAACCGTGAGCATTTACTGACAGTTACTTTAAAGCACCAACATTGATAAATCTGTTGAAGAAAACAACTGGCATTATTTCTCCAAACAAAAAATATGAACTAACTACAAAATGCAGATGTCTCAGGAACACAGGTTTATATGCTTTGCATGTCCTTAAATTGTACTGTGATTTTCTGTTGTGCTTATATATCCATAGGCAGGAATCTTACTAAAACTTAAAGAAGCAACTAAAAACAGAACTGTAATAAAACATGAAGTGCTAAAGTGCTACATTTAGTGCAAAGAAAATTATTTATATATTTTAAACAATATGTAATTATAATATATAATTA
>VYZT01047161.1:0-32605 GCA_013400735.1 Pomatostomus ruficeps
TCTGGGACAGTCCCTGAACAAGGAACCCCAAACGATCCGTGACAATCCCTGCACACGGAACCCCAAACCAGCCCTGAATGATCCCAGACAATCCCTGCACACAGACCCCAAACCGATCCTGAATGATCCCAGCAANGATCCCAGACAATCCCTGCACACGGACCCCAAACCGGTCCTGAATGATCCCAGACAATCCCTGCACACAGAACCCCAAACCAGCCCTGAACGGTCTGGGACAGTCCCTGCACAAGGAACCCCAAATGATCCGTGACAATCCCTGCACATGGAACCCCAAACCAGCCCTGAATGATCTGGGACAACCCCTGAACAAGGAACCCCAAATGATCTGGGACAATCCCTGCACACGGAACCCCAAACCGATCCTGAATGATCCCAGACAATCCCTGCACACGGAACCCCAAACCAGCCCTGATCTGGAGCCCAGGGCAGCCCCAGGGACCCCAGCAAGAGCCGCCTCCCTCCTGCTGACAGCGCTCACTGTCCCAAACCCCATCAGGAAGGCACAAATAAACAACAAAGCACAAGAAAAGCTATGATTTAGCTAAACCCCAAAGCTATTTCCAGTCAGTATTTCTAAGTTTGTTTTCCAGATGTGCATTCGCTGGCTGAAGCTGCCACCTGCTGGTCCCCTCCCCGCTGCTGCGAATTAAATCATAAAATCGGGGGAAATGCTCCAAAAATCAATCGGAGACGACCTCGTTTCCCCTCATCCCGTCCAGTAAATCAGAATTTTGAAAAGGAAAGCACAGCGAACGTGTGTGGGGGAGCAGCAGCACCCTCGGGCCGGCCCGTTCGGGTTTCTGCTCTGGGTTTTGTTCAGGGCTGCCAGACCCCGGGGCAGATTTGTGACACATTAAATAAAACGCCCCCCATAAAGCAGAAACTCTGTTTGCACACATGAATTGTCTGTCAGCCGCTTCTGCCCGTAAACTTTTCATTTAACCCCAATTAAAAAAAAATAAATTAAAAGAGCTATAAAATGCAGCAGATGTTTAAAAGTTTCATCATCGCGGCAGTAACATCAGCAGCAAGGAATGTCTCTGAGAGGAATGTTCAAACCAGACATTCCCTTTTCAAATTCTGCACCCTCTGCACCCATCTTTTCCACATATTTTGGATAATCTCCCTCCTCTTTTGCCGTGCAGAGAGAGATAAGGGTGTTTTCTTGCACTCCAGATGCACAAAAATGATAAAAATAAAAGGAAAAAAAATAAAGGTTTTCCTTTTGGAGGACTCAGCTGTGAAAATCCCCCACTCTCAGTGTCTGGAGCTCGCACTGGGTGACTTTAAATTGTGTTTAACCGAGGTGCAGGAACCAGCTGGAACTGAACTCGGTGGTTCTGGTGCAAGAACCAAGGAAGGCATTTAATTTTCCATTTAATTCTCCCCTTTGTTCACCTGTCAACAGTTCTGCACCCTCTGCACTTATTTAAAATTCAGACAATTTCACCTCTGAAGGTGCTGTGAGCCAGGGAAAGTCTAATGAGGGAAGTTCCCCCTGCCAGGGAGTCTGGCTTCAGGAATCCTCACCTGCCACGGCAGCGGCGGCTGCCAGGATTCACTCAGCTCCTGCTCCCCTCTCCTGGAACGCCGGGTGACCCAAACCTCCAAAAAATCCGATTAAATTCAGTGATCGCACTCAGTGTGAGGTACGGCAACCTCAGGTGTTGGGGCTGCCACAGTTCCGGGCTCATTTTCACTCTCAGGTGGGTTTTTGTTGTAATACACAAGTGCTGCAGGGAGAATTTGGGGATTTCCTCTCACACAAAATGCTGAATAAATAAAAAAAACAATAAAACAAGACTGGAACAAACTGGGTTTGAATTATTTCCTTTCCCCCCCTACTTGAAATCATCACTTTCAGCAAAAACACCAAAAATGGCAGGATTTTCCTCCTTCTGTCTTCCCATGCTCTGTAACGAGTCAGATTTACAGGGATACCGGAAAATGAGGAGAAATGGTGGTTAACAATGGAAATAAATTCTGTAAGAATTAAAAATCAACGATTTTTTCCTGTAATTCCATGCCCTGATGTCACTGAAAATTATCCACATCCAATTAAATTCCCAGATATCCACTGGAATCCAGATTCTCTTTGGGTGGGACCTGCCCACATTTGCACCAGCGCTGGCTCTAACTGCAATTATCACCTTCTGGGAGACCTGAACCCAAATATTAAGACAGATTTGTGTTGGGTTTTTTGGGGTTTTTTCTTTTCCTATCAGACAAGGCCGGGTGGCTTCCAAAGAAAGGATTTTAAATTGGTTTTGTCTTTACAGAAAGGCAGAATTTTCCTGCGGGGACCCTCGTGGTTTGGAGCACCCATTAAACAGGATAAAATCATTTATTCCCTCACAGCTGCAGGCAGGGAGTTCAGGTGCATCATAAATGCCGTGGCCAGGTGAATAAATTCAGGAAAAATTCAGGAAAAATTCAGGAAAAATTCAGGAAAAATTCAGGTTTTTGGGAAGAATTTGCCACGGATGGGAAGCACTTGGCTGTCAACACCAATTTTCCATCCTCTCCTGGGGAAAATCAGCACCTGGTGCTCAGGTGCCGAGAGGATGGAGCAGAGCAGCCTCTCCTCACATCCTGCCGTGGAAAAGGGGGGAATTCCCTAAATCCTGACAATCCTTGGTGTGTTTTCAGCGATCATTAATTTACCTGCGGCCCTTCGGGAGGTCAGGGCACAGATACCTCATTAATTTACCTGCGCCCCGCTCAAGGCTCTCCGGAATTTGCATGGAGTTTTCTGTGCCGATAACATCAGAGAGAGGCAAAAACACAACAGAACCGATCCGATTGTGCTGCTTCAGCCGGGAGCTGCCCCAGCGAGGCAAACGTGGACTTTCCCAGCCGAAGCTCTCGATGCTGCAGAAATCTCGTGACTCATTTATTCTGACGCTTCCCCTGCCTTTTGCACCTCAGCAATGGAACAGCAGGAGCAAACACACCAATGAATGTTTTCATGCGAAGGAAAATGCTCTTTTCAGTTTCCCTTCCAAGCTTTGTCAACACCTGAGGTGTTTTCTTGCCAGCAAATGGAACGTTTCAGCCCTGTCTGTGAGGCAGAAAGAGCCACAGCACAGCAAGAAATCCCATCCTGTCACTAAACCACCCGATACTCAGAAAAGGAATGAGCTTTTTGATTTTTCTGTCGATAAAAACCCCAACCCAAATAAACAAAACAAAGCCAAGAAAATTCAGAGAGCGTCCAGGTCAGGGTTCGGGGACGAAGGGTCCCCAGGAGGGCTCTGGGCTCTTCCCACCCTTGGGGAAAATATTTTTGGAATATTGCTGAATATGTGCAACCTTTCAAAATTCTGTCATAGGGTTTAACATCTCTCAGAAAAATCTCAGGACTTATGGGGCAAAAATTCTGCTTTTTGTGAAAATCAATCCCTTAAAGACATTAGGAAATGGCACCACTGAAATGATTTTCCCATCTAACACCAATATACAATAAAACACCCGAGTTTTTAAACTCAGTTTGCTCCTGTGACACAGATGATTCCTTCCCACAGAGACCCTAGTTGTTCAGAAATTAATTTATTAATTAAATTTAGTTTCAAAGCTCTGCTGTGCCACCCTGATCTGGAATTCCTCCCCAGCATCAGCTCCCAAGCAAAGGGAGCCTTTGGCTGTCCCTGGATTTTCTGCGGGAGAGCAGTGAATTAAATCTCCACACGAAATACTCGAATTTTAGAGCTTTGGCACAAACACTCCCCCTGCTCGCAGCAGAGAATGCTGCAGGTAATTAACTCAGCCTAACGAGGCCCAGCAGGGCAGGACCCGGCGTGTTTTATGGGCATTCTCCTGCCCCGGCCCTGCTTAAAAAAAAAAAAACCATCTTCCTGACCCCTGGACGTGGCTCCAGGCAGGAGCAGCCTCTGGCTCCCGGCTCCCCCTGAAATCCACCCCTTGTGGTGGAAAAAGAAGATTTGCTCAACCCCTCAGGAGCAAATTAACAACTTTCTGAGAGAAGTGGGTGAAAATCTCGAATCTCTCTCGTGCTACTTCACTGCCACATCTGAGGTGCCAAGGTTTTTTTATTGTCCTCCCTCCCCTTCCACCTGTTCTGGTTGATTTTCAAATTTTTGACATTTAACATTTCTCTTCAAGAAGCAGCACCTGCAATCGAGTGGGTAAGAGTATTTCTCTAATTAATTTAAAAAAAAAAAAAACCCAACAATCCAGAGACTTCAGCTGCAGGGAAGGACTTGCAAACACGAGCCTGAGTGTGTTTGAGGCTCAAGAAGAGATTACAGATATGGAAACACTGAGGTTTGTTTAATCCTGCGAATCTCAAGCCAATCTTTGAGGATCTGATTGGGGATTTTTGAATATTTAAGCTAATGATATGCACAATAGCTGGGCACACCGCTAAAAAATAAAAATCACACGGATTGCTGTCATTAGCATCCAGAGGGTCTGGCCCTACGTCAAAAACGGGGGATTTAGAGGAAAACAAATCAGAAAAAAACCCAAAAAAACAAGAACAAACCACAACCCAAAATATTTGAGGGTTTTTCTCACTGAACCCCTGGTTCTGCTCCTTTCCGGGTTTGAGAACAGGACTTGAGAATTCGCCAGGGATGGAACAACAGCCACAGGTCTGAAACGGCAGGACAAATTCCCTCCAGAAAGTCTCATTCAGCACAAAATGTAGAGCATCCACCACTCACTAAAACTCGCTGGAAAAATCCTGAGGTTTTGGTGGGTTTTGGGCATAAATCCACATCAATCTTGAGCTGGAGCTCATGGAAAGGGGCTGGGGACAATCCCAGTGCTCGCAGAGATCTGGGGACAGGTCCCTGCCTGCTCCGCACAGGTGGAAACCTGGAAATCTCGTCCCAGGAATTTGCTCCTCCCGCAGCTCCGACTTTTTGTCCTGGAATCACTGGAATGATAACAAAGGAGCTGCGTATTTAATCTGGCAATTGGCGTTTCTCTCGCTGGGTAAATATTTAATTCTTTCCCGTATTATTTTTTAGCCCCTTGTGCGAGCTGTGCTTTCCATCAGCCTCTTAACCCTGGATAAAGAGGAGCACATTCCAAGCAACACCTGTATTTTTGCATTTCCTCATTTCCCTACCCAAACTCACCCTCAGCCAGTGGCATGGCCCAGAAATTGCATCATCTTTCACCTCAGCTCCTTGAGAAATGTAATTTTTTTGGGAACAAGATGCTGCTTCCTGCAGGATTTCAGCACTCATTCCGTGAGCATTGGCCCAGTCAGCAAAGCCCTGCTGGAATCAGAGATTCCCTGATTTAAACAGCTCAATCTGCGGTTTGAAGGGAGAGCTATGAACATTTTTTATGAGAATTAAAATTTTTTGGTGGGTATTTCCATCCTCTGGCCTAAAAACCTCAGGTTTTGTGGACCTGTGTTCCCATTTTTCCATGCCTCAGGTAAAAGGATTTGGCTAAAACAGGTACAACTCTGATGTTAAAGAGGCAAATCTTTTAGGGGCAGGAATTTTAGGGCCAGCAGCTGCAGCAGGAGGAAGTGGTGCTGAATTTACCCAGCCAGGGAGGATGAGGGGCAGCTTTGGAGCCAGGGAGAGGAATTGGGTCAGCCTGGACAGGGCCCGGAGTGATTTATGCCCATGAATATTAACCCCCAGCAAGGGGGGAGACGTTGGCCCTTTCATGGGAACTGAGTGCTCGAGAATAATAATAAAAAACAACCCCAAAAAACACACGTGGCAAGAACCCAACCCAAACAATGCCCAGGCTGGACTGGTTTGGTCGGAGAGGCTGATCCTGCACAGCTGCCAGAGGCACCAGTTATTTATTTATTGGCTGCTCCAGCAAGCGACAGCAACCACGGCGAGAATAACCCCGGGGAAACCTCTCCTGCAGCAAATAAATACATTTCTGTCAAATTTAAGAGCAGATTTTGGCTTTGGGGAGGCCCCTCTGTGACGTTTCTCCCTGAATTTTGTGCCTCAGCTCAACGAAACCAAGGCCTGGCTTTTAAAACTGTGTCGCAGCAGAGCTGGGCACCCACAGCTCTCGGGGATTGATTTATCCCACTGCAAAGGAATTTAATGCCTCTGAACGCATTTCGCAGCCTTGCTGATTAACAGGATGTACTTCCTGATTTTGAGGGAAACGCCAGCTGTCACAATCACCCCAGAAATACACAACTTGTAACAAATAACACAGCTCAGCAAGCCTGGGAGCTTCCCAGAGGCGTTCTGCAGGGTTATTCTGCTTTATTCAGATTTATTCTGCAGAGACCAGCACAGATCGAGTTTCAGAATTGAGAGTTAAATTTGGATATCGATAATTTGAATATTGACCATAAGAGTGGGGGATTTTTTTTTGCTGCATCCCCTCAGACCAGCCAGAATCCCATTAAATTCCATTTCTACAGGATTTTTTGGGGTTGTTTCGCTTTTTTTCTTGAAATTAAATTATTTCTCCGTTTGCCAAGTGACTGCTTGAGGTGGAAGATAAAGAACAACAATATTTTTATTCTTTTTCAGGCAAATATTTTACCAGAAATCACAACAATATTAACTTTTCCCATCCTTGCAGGAGCAGATTTGGGGACCTTCACCNTTTCTCCGTTTGCCAAGCGACTGCTTGAGGTGGAAGATAAAGAACAACAATATTTTACTCCTTTTCAGGCAAGAATTTTACCAGAAATCACAACAATCCTGACTCTTCCCATCCCTGCAGGAGCAGATTTGGGGACCCCTCACCTGTTTCTCCCCAGCTGCAGCACAAATCTCCAAATCCCTGTTTTCTGTGGTTTTTTTCCTTTCCACGTCCAACCACACACAGAATAAGGAGCATTTTTATGCCTCTATGAAATAATTTCTCCCCATTTTCCTGCAGCCCCGGCAGGGCTGAGTGAACCGCCCTCAGTGGGAGCCGTTTCCCTGACGGAATTTGGATGGAGGCCACTGGGAATGAAACATAATCCGGGGGTTTGGGAAAAGGGCTCCGAAACCTGACCCCACGTGAAACCCCATTGTTGTCTGTGACTCCCAATGCGTTTGTTCCGAGGGCTAAAATGGATTTAGGGCCTTTATTTTCTTCTCCCTGCTTGTGTACGGCTTTAATTATTAACCCTAAACAGGTAAATTTTCATGTTGCCAACCTGCAGTTCATAGGAGAGCAAAACCATCCTAATTCTGGTTTTATTCAGCTGAACAAGAGGCTTCAGACTCCCTGACACGCAGATATTTAGGAACATCACTTACGTGGATTTTTGCACTGGGATGAGAGGTTTGCTGAGGATTTGGCCGTAGAAACATCAAATTTCTGGCAAAGACCATCAGTGAATATTACAGGTGGTTCAAATCCCCTTCAAAGAAGGAATTCAGCATCTAAGGGACTAAATTATACTGAAATAAAGCTGTGATTAATTGAAATATTCCCCTCGGAGTCCGCTGTGGAAATCCTGCTTTAATCCAGGCACCTTGGAGCTTATAAAGAATATAAATAATTTACATTTTGGGAGAAATGATCCAGGGAAGTGATTCAGTGGAGAATCACTGAATTTCCCATTCCTGCCAGACCTGGCCAGCTCAGTTCCCGAAGCTGCTGCACCAGGGAGCTCCGAGGAATATTTGATCCCAGGAACTGAGAGGTGTGAGAGCCCAGCTCAGACTGCAGCAGCTCATGGTTAATGGCAGGCCAGCACCGAAATTCCTGCCTTAAGTGCATCTCTGAACCCCTGCCAGGGCAGAGACAGCGCCGGGATAAACCACAGCAGAGAGGATAAATCACCTGCTGTCCTTACGGGACATCCCCCACAGAACCACCAGCCCTGAGATCGGGCACAAAATGAGAAAAAATGGATTAATGAGCACTGTCCGACCCCCTCAACCCAGGCAGAACAGGAGCGAAGGGAGAGGATTGCAAATCAAAGAACTGCATGGAAATAATGTGAAAATTCAGGGATGTGAGGCCCGAATTCCCTGTTTTACCCATGTGCAATAATTCTCTTGTCAAGAGGAGCAGGAGAAGCTCTGGGAGCAGCAGATCCCAGGGCTGGAGCCTGGCAGGGGCAGGAATTAGAGGAATTAAAAGGTGAGGGAAGCTGCAGTTGTGCAAGAGCTGCGAGGGCCCCGAGCTGGGCCTGGCCACCAGCCAGGGCTTTGTGTTTCAGTGACAAAGCAGAGAAATGATCCCTAAAAACAGAGACGCTCAAGCACCCAGACTCCAAAAAATCGGTGGTTTTGTGGCTCCCAAAGCATTAACCCTGAGCATCCTAAAGCTGAGCTTCTCCTCGGCTTTACTGGAACCTGGCTTTGGTGTGGTCTGAGCTCAACTCACACCCCACGAGCTGCAGGGACACAAAAAGGGACATTCCCTGTGCCACACGGACCTGGTTTTACTGCAATTCTCTCATTTAAATCCCACCTTCTGGGAGTCCTTTGAGACAATTTCACTGAGCTCTCACCTGAGCTTTTTTAGGTACCTCAAACCAGCCCCATTTCCTGCAGTGCCCCTTTCGGTCACAGCCCCCAGCGGAGCTGCCAGAAACCAACACCAATGTTGGAGACATCAACTCTGCAAGGAGGGAAAAGCAATAAAAATTCTATTTCTGCCGTGCCCTGCCCAGGGAAGGCTTCACACATCATCCTCAGACATCAGATTTGTTGCAACATTAAATTTCTCCTCTCTTTCCCTTTCTGCTGAGCTCTTTTGGAATCTGATGTGGTTTTTTTGGTTTTGTTCTTTTTTTTTGTTTTTTTTTTTGCGCTGCCGAGGGTTTCCTTTGCTCTGATTCCCAGCACCATCTAGTGACACAACTTGGGATATAAAAACAACGTTTTACATTGCTCCCTCTCGATTTGCTTGGCCTGGTTTTACTTTTTATTCGTCACAAATTAAAATCTGGTTCTGTTTTCACAAAAGTATTTTACAACGTTTCTCAAAAGCCAAACCCAATCATTGCATTTTTCCTCTGTTTTATGCTCCAATCTCCTTCAACCCAAATAATAATAAATTCCCCAAAGAGTTCAGGCAGCCTGGAAAAAAATCTGCATTTCAGAAGGAATAGAAAGTGCTGAGCTTGGAGATCCCTTCACCCCGGTGCCCTGTGGCTGCCGCTGATGCTGGCACTCCCGGGCTGAAGGTGATTTGTTGGAAAGATGAACCTCCCGTGCCTTTCCGAGCACAGCCAGATTGCAAATATCACATTAAAATTGATTTCCAGTGCACGCACAAATGGATGTGGCCAATCCTGTGCAGAAATGTCCGGTTTTCGTCTCAAGAGCAAAACCCCCAGAAGCCCCATGGGTTTAATTCCCGGTTTTTTTGTGTCTCCATGCAGCCAGTCCAGCCTGAGGGAACATAACCATTGTTCTTCCATCATTGCTGAACTCAGGAACTAAATGTGCTTTGTTTCTAGAGGCGTCAGGATGCAGGGATGAAAAAGAATGCCAAGAACAACCAATCCTGAGCCCCGTTCCGGGGAGGAACTCTGATTTATCCCTTTTGTCTTCCCATGCCTATTTGGCCGGTAAATTTAAACTTTGACGGGGATATTTGTGCAGTACAGACTGGCCAAAAGCTGTGCAGGAAAAGTGATGAATGAAAAGGTTGGTCCCATGTGTTTTGGAAAGCTGGAGAGTGCTGCATATCCTTTGGGATGAGGTGATCGGATCCATTTAGAATTGGGTGATAATTCCATTTGGGATTGGGTGATAAATTCATTTAGGATTGGGTGATAATTCCATTTGGAATGAGGTGATGATTCCGGGATGGATCTGTCAGGTCAATGACAGGAACCCGCAGCTCCCCGTGCCCAGGGGAGGTCACTGTTGCCGCACAGAACGGCTCCGACGGGGCAGGTTTGGGTTTAAAGCACAATTTAAATGTGGAACACCAGCAAACCCCTCCTGCAGCAGCTCCGGGTTCCTCCCCTTCCTTATCTTTCCAGAAATCCACCAAAAATCGAGCCCACAGCCGCATCACTCTCAGTGCAGGCTGATCGTTCTCAGGGCTGCACCAGAGCAAACCAAATTCCACCTCCAGCTGCCTCCAGGCATCAAAACCGGGCAGATTAAAATAATTTCTGCACCTTTAATCACCCGCAATTCAAGACCACACAGCTTAGAAGTCCTCAACAATTAACTGCATCTGATCACCGCATAAAAATTAGGGAATTATGTCACAGAGGGGAAGAACTTTGTTTGTCCTGGGCTGAAGAGGTGAAAACAGAGGTGAAAATTTCCTGATTTATCTTTGAGAGGGACAAAGTCCGCAAGAGGGATTTCCTCCCGGTGGAACGTTTCAGGGAGGTGAAAGGAGTCTGAACACGCCACCAGGGAGCTCTGGGTGCCAGGAAAACATTTTGAGGTAACCAAGGAGCCCCGTGCGGGATGAGTCAATGGCAGGGAATCCTCGGGAATCAAACCCTGGGGGCCACACTGAGGGACAATGACACCGCCAGCTGCACCTCTGGGGGACAGGGGCTGGAGAATTCCCCCGGGAGCTGGGAAAGGGCTCAGCCTGCGGAAAAGGAGGCTCAGGGGGAACTTCTTGCTCTGCACAACTCCCTGGCAGGAGGGGAAACCGGGGGGATTTGGGATCTGATCCCAGGGAACAGGGATGGGATGGAGGGAACAGGCTCAGGCTGGGCCAGAGGAGGCTCAGGGTGGGCATCAGCAGGAATTTCCTCCTGGAAAGTTTCTCAGGCCTTGGAATTGCCCAGGGAGGTTTGGAGTGCCTACCCCTGGAGGTGTCCGGGGAATTCCTGGAGGTGGCACTCAGGGCTCTGGGCTGGGGACAAGGTGGGGGGACAGGTCACAGCTTGGACTCAGTGACCTCGAGGGGCTTTTCCAACCTCAGTGACCCTGGGATTCATTTCCGCTGTGCCCCTGCCCTCGGCAGGGATTTTCAGTTCCCCAGGGAAGGTTTTGTTCCTTTTTGAAGCATCCCCCAGTCCAGGGCACTGTCCCCGGCCGCCCCGGGTGACCCAGGTGGGTGTTTACTGTGAAGGCTGTGACAATCCCAGCAGCGATGTCACAACCCCGGCCCCGCCAGCTCGGGAATTGTCACAGCGCGATTGCTGACATCCCACTGAGGGCATGCAAACGGAGCCTCCCCACGCTGCTCTGCTTTCCTCAGAGGGAAAATCCACCCATGGCCCACTCGAGTGCTTTATTTTAAATAATTTCACATTGTTCAGCCTCTTAAAATACTCCTCACCCGTTCAGCTCAGGATATTTTTACACAGGATTATGCTTGCCTTTAAATACGCACAATTCCCTTTAAAGATGAGCTTTAAAACCTCCCCTGATGTTTTGTTTTCCGTCTCATCCCTCACTGAAAGCACGTGCAGGGGAAAGCCTCATCCCGGCTTTCTACATCAGCGCGAATCAAACCCACCCACCCTCCCAACATGCAAAAGAGGATTTTAATAAAGGAAACCTTTTGCAACAAAGGCTTTTCACTCGGGTGAGTTCAGAGCTGGCAGAGCAGAGGCATCCAGAGGGAAAGTCAGACAAACACCTCCCCCAGCAAACGCTGTTAAAGTGGGTGTGTGCCCGGGACGTGTAGGGACAAGGGAGGAGGGAAGAGAGAGGATTCACCTCCATCCAAAGCTGGAAAAGGAGCTCAGCCCGTGGGCAGCACAAGCTGGAAGTTCACACGGAGAGAGGCTTGCAGGGCTGCCCCTCGCAAATCTGTTAATTACAGGGATTTTCACCAGGAACTTCAGAGGCCATTTCCGCTGAAAATATTACAGCAGCAATCAGAATCCCTGCATCAGGATATCAGCAATTAATTGGTATATCAGTAATTACCCAGTATATCAGCAATTACCCAGTATATCAGCGATTAATCAGAATATCAGTATATGTACACAGGAGAAAAATTTCCCCCTCCGACACAAAGCCCTGGCATGTGATTGTTCCAAACCTGTGCTTTGTCACTGCCTCACCCAATTAAATCCTCATTTCTTACACTTTCAATGCTCGAAATTCTCCCCCTTTCTGAGAATTAATAGCACACAGTGGGTTAAAAAAACAATCTCTAAGACTGTGGAAAATAATGAAAATATTGCACACTCTTGGGTAGAAACCCTTTCTCCAGCCCAGGGTTCACTGGGTAATAAATCCAATAGTTCTGTCCAGAGCTGTGGGAATCAGGAGGCGCCGACTGGAGCAGCATCTACAAATCCTAGAAAGTCAAATTTGGGATCTCTCTGTGCCCGCTGTGCAGGCTGGAACCTGCCCTGCCTGGCGGGATGAAAGAGGACACGGTGCAGCATTATTAGAGGGTCCAGATTGAAAATTGCCATTGAAGCGGCAGGGATGGAGCTGGAGGTGGACAGCTCAGAGCCAGCAGCGCCTGTTCACAGAAAAGGACTCGTGAGAGCTGTTTGAAATTAAAGCAACAAAGGATTCACTCGGAGTGTCAGGTTCTGTTGAGGTTGGGAGCAGGAGAACCACAAAATTCCCAGTTAAACAAACACAAAGCCTCGGAGACCTTGCAGTGTCCACATTCCAAGGGTTTTGCTGCCAGATTTGAGAATCTGCCTCTCCTCTCACGGCTGAAGTTGGTCCTTTCTGTGCCCTAAACCCAATTGCTGCTTTACCGTGAATGTATCACAGGTTATAAAGAAGCAGCTAAAAGTGTCCGACACCTGGGCTGAAGCGTGGAGGGGAACTGAAAGATGAGAAAGCTCGGCTGTGATTTACGGCCCAATAAACGCAGTGAGTCACTGCAGCAATTTCCTGTTCGCAGGAGGCCAAATTCTCCCACCTCTGCAAGCGCCGAGGAGTTCCTGAAGCGGTGCCTCATCCCGGAGAGGTGCCCAGGATGTTCACAGGGGAACACCGCGTCTCTGTCACGCAGGGGCTGCATCCTGGCTCCCCCTCGTCCCGGGCTCACACAAGAAGCAAGAGGGTAAATCAGGTGAAACAGAAGGAAAATATTCACCCCAAGAGAGCAGAGGGTGTCCTGAGTGAGAGTCAGACACCCTCTGTGGCTGTCCCCGTGTCACAACTCAAAAGGTTTTTTAACAAATCCCTCGAACTGACTGAGGAATAAATGACGATATTGGCTCGCTGTGTCTCCAACCCCTGACCCGCAGAGCTCTGGGATTTCCCAGGGATAAGAGGGGCTGCCTTGCCCTGGGAAGGGGAAATCGGGGCTCCAGCCGTGCCTCTCCCTTCCCCATTCCCGTTCCCAGATCCCAGTGCAGCTCCATGAACTGACAGCAACCATCCGCGGGGCAGGGAGCCAGGGAGCGGCCGCTGCCATGCAGATCAGCTCCTGACTCCCTGCTTGTTCGACAAGCCCCAAATCTCCTTTGATCAATACCTGAATAATCCTTTCAACATCCCGGAGCCCGCGGAGAGGCAGCAGCCAGGGCATGGGGCAGCTCAGGGTGCCACTGCCCAGGTTAAATTATAACAAAAATGTCATATTGTTCTTTTAAATCTGCCCCAGAAAGTCTGGCTGCCCCCTGCTCAGACTGATGGCAAAGATGAGGTCGTTTGGGATGAAATCTGGAATGCTTTCCAGGACGCAGCCAAGGGAGAAGATGCAGCTGATAACATCGTAATCCCTTTTCCAATCTAGGTACTTAAGAGGAATCTCTGCTCGTTCAGTTGAAATGGCACGGCCCAAGAGGCGAAATACATTTCCCAGGGACATGGGAACGGAGTTGAGATCTGATATTGAAATTTCCTGGTGACGAGGAAATAGATTTCCTCTAAGAAGTGTCCCCATTAGTCAGGGTTTAACCCCTGTGGCCCCAAATATCCTCCAGTCACCTCCCTCCCTGGTGGGATGGGGAGAGAACTGTCAGAATATAAATAATCATGGGTTGAGATAAGATAAGAACAGTTCAATAAATTAAATAATTGTCTGAAAATGAGAGAGGGTGGAGAGAGAGATAAATAAACCCCAATTAAAACAATAAACACAAGGCAATCTCCAGCCAGAGTCTGATGCCTCAGTGCCCCAGTTTAAACCCTGGGCATGACCTTCCCCACTGTGGGACGTCCCCCTGGCCATGGGCAGCTGTCCTGCCACGGCTTCTTGTCACCTCCTGCCTGAAAACCTGAAAATTCCTTGATTCAGGGGAAGCACAACTGAGCAGCCCCTGTTGGTTCCAAGCAGCATCAGCTTGGAATCAACAGCGTTCTCCGAAATCCAAACGCCAGCACTGCGCCAGCTGCTGAGAGGAAAACTGACCCTGTCCCAGCTGAAAACCACTTCTGAGAATTCCCAAAACATTTAATTCAGGATCTCCTACTACTTCTCTCACTTGCACAACCCTGTAAGTCAGAGGTTGCTTTTCCCTTCCCAGGAAAGCAATCAGAATTTAATTTTTCTGTTTAACACACCAGGAAATTTTTTCTTTTCAACTTGCAGTTGAGTTTTTTCTTCGGAAAAGTAATTTCTTCATCCGCTGCTCAGGATTGTCAGGAAAGAGGGAGGAGCTTTCCCAGGCTGACGCGCTCCCAGCCGTACCTGAGTATAAAGAGCAAAGGAGAACTGCAGCCAGGAAACTCAAAAGCTGCTGCCAGTGCCTGCTGGGATTCCAGGGCTGCTTTTATTCTCCCACTGCTGGAACTTGCTGCTCCAAAGAGAAGAGGGAAGCTGGACCCAGCTAATTACACCGGAGGATTAATTACAATTGCCACGGTCTCGATGTGAAACTGGATTGATTTTTTTTCTTTTTTTAAACACAATCAAACAGGGTTTTTTCCTCCCCTCTTCTCTTTGATTTTTTTTCTGCACACACACACGGTGGAGATGTTGCAAACTGCCTGCATGAGCCCTGAGCTCCTGGTCAGCCAAAGCATGAGCGAAAATGAAATCTGTGGCTACAGCCCCGGCCAGGGCTCTCCCCTGCCTGGAGAAACCGCCAGCCCCAAGAGCTGCTTCCAGCACAGCCCATCGCTGCCGGATTCTGGATTAACCGAGCTGAAAGTCGCGAGCCCCAGGATCTACCACCCTCCTGCTCCATGCCAGCCTCCAGGGATGCCTGCTCCTGCCGGTAAGAGAACAATCTTTAGTCCCATTTCCTATTTTGTGCTTTTTCATCAGCTGGTGCAGCCTGTGGCTCCTTCAGTGGCAGCCCAGAGCTGGAGCAGCCGCAGCAGCACAAGCCAAGCTCAAAATCATCACAGGCGTTCAGCACATCCCCCTGCTCAGGCTGGGCTGGGTTTTGTTGTGTTCTGCTGCTGAAGGCAGAAATCGCTCTGCTTTCTAAAGGATGCCCAAAATTCCATCACTTCTGTCCATCCCGAGCGTTTCGCTGCTCTTTTGCATTCCGAATTGCAAATTTGGTTCTGAACTAACAGCGAGGTAATGGATGTGACCTGCTGAGTGATTAACATTTCAAAGTCACAGGAAAGTGTGTTTGGTGACTCAATGCCTTTGCAGAGTTCTCCGGTTCCTGGGATATCTCTGATCCATCACACAGCATTTTTCACTGGAAAATCTTCCCAGATAACAACATTTTAGGAATCTTATTGGCTTGTTATAAAGCTTTGCAGAGAAACCTTTAAAATCCTCTACAAACAGTAAATAATTCGTTGTCAAAACACCAGCCTAAAAAAAGAGGGATCATTTCTAGAACAGTCTGAGAAACAAACCCTGCTTTTCGAGGTCCCAGTGCTTTAATTATTCAGCGATAGGTTAAACACTGGGAAGTGCCAGGAATCCCAGCACAAAACAACAACCCCGTCTCCCTCCCCGTGCAGAGTTTGCCGCCCGGGATTCGCCGCCCTCCTCCTGGAGGGGTGTCAGCTCTCGTTGCCTGGAGCGGGGAAGGGAAACCAAATCACGCAACAAGAAACCACATCTGGTGGGGCTGGTTCCCCTGCCAGGGCTGCTCCTCTCCGACATCCCGGGGGCTGCTCCGTTCCCGATTCCTGAGCTCCCCTGCCAGGGCTGCTCCTCTCCGACATCCCAGGGGCTGCTCCGTTCCCGATTCCTGAGCTCCCCTCCTCTCCGACATCCCAGGGGCTGCTCCGTTCCCGATTCCTGAACTCCCCTCCTCTCCGTCATCCCAGGGGCTGCTCCATTCCCGATTCCTGAGCTCTCCTGGCTCCCCAACTCTCAGACATCCCAGGGGCTTCTCTGTTCCCATCTCCTGAGCTCCCCTGCCAGGGCTGCTCCTCTCCGACATCCCAGGGGCTGCTCCATTCCCGATTCCTGAACTCCCCCCTCTCTCCGACATCCTACGGACCGCTCCATTCCCGATTCTTGAGCTCCCCTCCTCTCCGACATCCCGGGGGCTTCTCTCTTTCCATCTCCTGAGCTCCCCTGCCAGGGCTGCCCCTCTCCGACATCCCAGGGGCTCCTCCATTCCTATCTCCTGAACTCCCCTCCTCTCCGACATCCCAGGGGCTGCTCCATTCCCGATTCCTGAGCTCCCCTGGCTCCCCTCCTCTCCCACATGCCAAGGGCTCCTCCGTTCCCATCTCCTGAGCTCCCCTGGCTCCCCTGCCCAGGGCCCAGCTGGATTCCAGCAGCTGCTGCAGAGCACGCACAGGTTTTGGTCAGGAATATCCATCCAGGCACCCCGTGTTTGGTTTAACAGCACCAGGAGCTGCTGGATCAATGCACCTTTTTCATGTCGGGCGTTGTGTTGTCGAACGCTGAGCTGTGTTTGATCCCAAGGGCTGCAGTGGGAAGGGAAAGCTTCTCCCTGCCCCAGCATTGCTGCTGGATGACTCCCTGCTCTCAGGATCCCACGCTCTGCTTCCCAAAGCTTTCCTTGGAGCTGTGCCTTTCTCCGTGGGGTGTTTCACTGGGAAAACCCTGATCTAAACCATTAAATCCATAATTTTTAACAGTAATATCTGCTTCTGAAAGCATTCTGTGTAAAGGTGATTCCAAACGGGGGGACACAAGGCAAGGACGTGAACGGCAGCGTTACATAAAAGGGATTTCAAAAGCCAACGGATTTAAGCTCCTAATCTGGGCAAGTCTTTCAAGTTTGGGGATACAGGCACCAGATGCAAGGAGACCTAACACAAACAATCCCAGAGCAGCTTGTTTTGACAAAGAGCAAGCCTGTTTGGACAACGAGGTCTATTCTCAAATAACTGTTTCGTTTCAGTGCAGAAAATCGTTGTTTCCCTTTGAATCACACCACAGCTTCCAAACACACCGGGAGCCAGCGGGGAAAGCCGCTGGACAGAGCATCCCTACCTTAATTTTGAATAAATTCTGTTCCTTACTGTTGCACTGATAACAAAAAACCACAGGGCAGGAAACTGCAAAGACAGCTTTACCACAATGCAGGAAAATCGGAATGTGAGAGGGGTAGAGACCTAAACCCAGCTGACACATGCCCCAAAAGCAAATCCACGCTCTGTGGCACGCAGGAAAACTGAGAAGGAATTCATTAAAGGCATTACTGAGCAGAGAGGAGGCCAGAGCCAAGGAACGTGCAGGGAGATGTGGAAATTTCCCAGAAGTGATGATGAACTTGGGAATCAGGGCCCGTTCCCCAGGCTGACCTCATCCTCCCACTCTTCTCCAGCAGCTCAGACAATTGTGTTACTTCCAGCCTCGTGTTGTGACTTTTCCAGACTCTGAACTTAGCTCTGATCCCCCTCAGAAGCGCTACATGGGCGTCAGAGTCAAGATGCCGGTGCGGGAATTGCTGAGGAAAATCCGGCTCTCCAAAGGCCTGGACCCGGCTCACGGCAAGGTGAGGAATTCCTGAGGCTGGGAAGGTTCCTGCCAGGGCTGCAGAGTCCTGGGCACACAGGAAAAACCCCTCTGGGTGTCCTGGACAGGTCACACCTGCAGCTGCTGCCTCGTGCAGCCTCCAAATCCGTGCTTTTGGTAAAAGTGGAGAATAAACCAAATTTTAAACAGGATGAGGGCTGGGCTAGGAACAGCTCTAACACATCCATGCTGTGGATGCTGTACATCATTCAAACAAGACAAATGTGGCCAAAAAACCAGTAAAAATATTGCTCCAGAACCTGCAAAAGCAGCCCAAGGAGCTGATAAACTCCCAGGCTGCTGTAAAGATCTTTATAATGCTGCCAGGAATTACCCGCTCATGGAAATCTCTCCACCTGCAAAATCCACAGCACGGGAGGCAATTCCCCTCTGTTCACATTACAATATTTGCCCCTGTCTCGTCTTCTCTCTCTGTGAGCATCTCACATTGAGCTGGGTGCTTTTGTCTCCTCAGGAAGCCTCAGCAGTGAAGACCGTGACCAAAGGATCCTCAGGAAAAACAGGTTTGGAAACGCCTCACTGGGTAACAGAGCCTCCTTTTCTAGTAGGATTCTCACTGTGGATCCTACTTGATCTCACCCCAAGAGCCAGAGCACTTCTGTGCCCCGATCAGTGCCCCCCAGGCTGCCCTGAGATTCCAGGAGTGAACCAGCTGAGCTTCACCCCTGTCTGCGTTCTGTGTCTGCTCTCTGATGGGAATCTCTGCTCTCTGTGCCTCCCCTCGGCTCTGAGCCGCTCTTTCCTTCCTCTCCTTGCAGCAGAGAAGAGGAGAGTTCACCCTTATACAGAGAAACAGCTTCGGCAGGTATGCAGAGCACCTCCCGCCCGCCGTGCCAGGCTCCCGGGGCAGAATTCCTGCTCTATCACCGCGGCAGAACAGGACACTTCATGTCTGCCTCCCTCCCGCCCTGCCCGGGGTTTGTTGCCGTTCCAGAGCAAGCAGAGCGCCGGGCAGAGCCCCAGAGGCTTGGAGGACCTGGATATCCTGGTGGAGGTGCTGCAGGAGGACCTGAAGCGGAGCCAGCGGCGGGAGGAGCCGCCCGGGGCTGGGCAGGGATGCCCCGGGGCTCTGCCGGGCTCCCGCTGGGAAGGAGCCGGGGGGAGGCAGCGCAGCTCGGCCGGGCTCCGCTCGGGCTCCTCTTCCAGAGATTCCCAGCCCATCCCGGCGGGACAGGCAGAGCTTTCCTCCCCTGCGCCGCACGGAGCCAGCCAAGGGCGCGGCGCGCCGGGGATGCTCTGCAGGACGGAGCAGAGGAGCGGCTGGTGGATGCAGGATGCGCTGCCGGGCTCCCGGGAGGATTTCCCCAGGATTTCCCCATCCCAGGACACTCCTGCACTCCCCGGCCCCGCAGGGATGCTGCTGCAAGCTCGGAGGAGCCCCCCAGAGGAACACCCGAGGCTGAGCCCCGTTCCCTGCACGCCGCAGGACCTCTCCGCCCTCTCCTTCTTCCAGTTCCAGCTGCGGCGGGAGGAGAGCTGGCTGGGGAGCATCCCGCCGGAAAAGCTGCTCGCTCCCGATGAGAACGGCAACAGGTCCCTGATCCTTCCGCTGCAATAATTCCCGATTTCCGTTCCCCGCGGGCATCGCTTTGCTCTGACCTCACCCGCTGCCTGCAGCTAAAACTTCTCTGCCCAAGGGCAAGCTCACGCTTGAATCAACACACGGAATTTCAGACAGCAAAAATAGAAATACTTTCTATTTCTAGTCGTATTTTTAATCTACAGCTGATATCAGGATAAATTCAGAGTGTCAAAATATTAAAGGATGAGAGGTGGATGGAGGGATTCACAAGAAAGTTAAAATCAAGCAAAATAAGTACTGGGGGAAAAAAAAAAGATATGCAAAAGAGTTTCTTTCCATGCTGCAGGGTGATTATTCGCATTATTAGCTGCTAATAAAAATGGATGGGAGGACGACACAAAAACACAAACTGCTCTCCTCCTCAACTCCAGTTTAGAAATTTTTCCTTTAAGAGCGAGTGTTTCCCTTCTCTCAGTTTTTAGGGATCTCGCACCCTTTTCCCTGCACAAACAGAGATTTTTGGCAGCAAGGAATCCTGGGGTAGCTCCTGGAGAGGAATGGGTTAAGAGCAAGAAGGGAGGAGCACGAAATCCTGGCAGACAAAATCAGCACCTGCATTTTTAATATAGAGAATTAAAAACCCCTGAATATCCCAATATTTTGGTTTTTTCCAGCCTTAGCATTTTATGCTTTAAAATACAACAGTCCCTGTTACTGTGGGGGGTTTTAACCACTCCTTTGGGGTATTTTAACTGCTCCTCTGGGGTGTTTTAGCCACTCTTTTTCCTTCTGATGGGTCCCAACTGAGCTCTCTTGCAGGCTGCTGCACAAGGCTGTTGCCCAGGGAAGGAGGGCTCTGACTTTCGCCCTGGCGCAGAGATTCGCATCCCTCAACAAGATCGACGAGAAGGATGCCCAGAAAAGGGTAGGATGCTGATTTGCCAAGAAAAAAAGTCATTTTTTGTCACACGCAGCCCCTTTCAAACCCCAGCCAAGCACCAAGAATCCCCCTGGTGGTCTGGAAAAGGAAAGGAAATGGGAATGGGGAGGGAATGATGGAGCACAAATGGGAGCAGAGCCCCAAATCCCAACTCCAGGCTTAATTAGCTAAAAAAATTGTTGTTTTTAAACTATTTTTGCCTTTCACTGCAACTTTCTGCCCTTCTTCCCTTCTCAGACTGCTTTACATCTTGCTGCAGAAAAGAACCAGCACCTGATGGTGAGCGACCTGATCTCCCTGGGCGCCAACGTCAACGAGCAGGACAGCTCGGGGAAAACCCCCCTGCACCTGTGTGCAGAGAACGGGTACCTGAGAGTGCTGCAGGTAAATGGGGTCTTTGTGTCGGGCAAAATCTGAGCCAAAGCAACAAAAGCACGTTCTGGTGTTTGAAACAGCCCAGGGTTTCCACATGGCCCTGCTCTGGTGTGGGGTTTGGGGGAAAAAGGGGGATTTTAGCATTGCCGAAGGTCAGGAATCACCTGGATATTCCTCATTGCAGGTGCTGAAACACTGCAAAAGCTGCGGGGTGGGAGTGGAAGTGGATCTGCCTGACCACTGCGGTAAGAGGCGAAGCTCAGCTGCACTTTTGTTGGTTCAGATTCCCGAATTTACAAATCCAGATTTACCCCGGGAAGGTTTCAGGCCCTGGAAGTGACTTTTCCACGGGTGTTCCCTGCAGGTTGGACAGCCCTGCACCGCGCTGCCCTGGCCCACACCGCCCTGGTGGCACAATCCCGCCGGGCTGCCGGGGACAGCGGCACCGGGAGGTTCCTCAGGCTCCGGAGAGCCCAGATCCTGGAGGGGATCCAGTGCCTGCTGCAGATGGGAGCAGCGCCCGGGCTGCAGGTGAGGATCTCAGCAGCCTCTGCCCTGCCTGAGTGCTCCTGTCCTTGTGCCATCACAGCTTTGCTGTCCTCTGCAGGCCCTGAACTCCTGCCAAACCTCCCCCAGCTGCCTCAGAATCCAGGAGAACACCGAGCTCATGGCTTTGCTCCAGGCTCACGAACCCCAGGCACAGGATGTTCTCCAAGAGGTAACTATGGCTGCTTCACACAGGCAGAGATTCCAGGATTATTTTCCAGGAATAAGCAAACATTCAGTGCTTAAAAAAAAAAAATTACAGCTCTTATATTTTCTAGGGTCATTTTTGACTCTGTCAGATAAGAGTTTCCACCACCATACATGTAATAAATGTAATAAAATAATAAGATTTCAATTATTAATACCGACTTAAAACCCCCTTTCAAGTCATTGATGTTCTTCCAACAGGAGAAAAAACACAGCAGAAAAACCAAAAATCCTTTCAGTCCAGTTCTCCCTGAAATTCACTGTTCTGATCTCTTTCCCTGCACAGAGCTGCAGCCTGCTGGATGCCCCAAGAGGAACACCCGAGAATTTAACAGCAGAAAATTTACCTGAACTTTGTCCCGTGGCATCCTTGGAGCTCTTGGACGTCCTTCTCCAAGGTATTTTGTGGCAGGAGGTTGAGCTCAGGTGGTTGGGGGGTTTTGTGCCTCAGCAGCTGGAGTGGCTCAGTCCAGTCCCTTCCCTGCTCTGCCGTCCCACAGAGCCATTGAGGGTGAAAAAAACCCCAAATTCATCGAGTCCAAACCTCCACGGTTGATGGAAAAGATGCCCAGCACCTCCCCGCAGCCTCTGGCTCTGCTCCAGGGACCTGTCCAGGATTTCTGTTCCTTGAAAAGCTCCCTCCCCATCCCAACCCCGGCAGAAAATGGGGCACAAAATCGGTGCCTTTAGCAGGAACACCTGGGCAGGGAGCTGAGCTTTGCTGCTTTGTTGCCTTCCAGGGAAATGCTGCTGACGCCCAGCACCTGCTGCAGGACAAAAACCAGGGGCCAGACAGTAAAACTGAGAATATATCCTCTCTGGAACTGACTGCTGGAAAGATCTCATCTGGATCCGGGACTACAGAGCAAAAATGGGGAAATCCTCAGCGCAGGTTTCGCCAGCGATTCAGTGTTAGATGCTGCAGGAAGGATGAAATCTTTATTTTCTCTCAAATTTGTGCTTCTCTGCTCAAGCCTGAGGTGCAGCTGCCCCGCAGTCTGAAGCTCTGGTGAATTTTCATGCAGGTGTTCAGCCAAGAAAAAGATTTTAACCATGAAGGGCCTCGTCCTGAGGGTTTCGGGCCTCATCCTGAGGATTTTGGGCCTCATCTTAAGGTTTTCACTCTAAATTCAGTCCCTACACTCCAAATTCAACGTTCAGATAGACTGACAATCTCAGTCATTTTAAACATGAGCTCTGGGAATTCCAAATTCAAATATATTTAGTATTTTCTGCAGTCTGGCTCGGAATTTGGCCGAGGCTGAGGTGGTCACACTTTAAGCAGTCTCAGGGTGAATCCTTCCCAAATAAAACACACACACACACATCTGTGCTGAGCATGTTTTCCTCAATAAAAATCAAGCTTTTTATTGATGCAATCAGAATTTTAGAGCCATAGTGGATTGTAGGTGAAGTCTGGGCTAAAGTATTTCCAATCAGCTCCTTTCTAACAGATCTAACAGAGGATTTTACCTTTTTAAAATGTAAATATATAACAAGAGCCTTTAAAGGACCATTTTTTACACAAAGCAGGTTGGGAGAGTAACAAGGAGCTGAAATGATCCTGTACTGCCAGAAAACCAAGTTATTCCGTAGAATTTCTACAACCAGATAATTTTTATTTTTTTAATGATCTCTTCCCAGACCTACTGTCATTTAACTTCACCTTCTGGTTGTGAGTGCGCTGGTTTCTATGAAACTTCCCTGTTTGCTACATAGGGAGCAATTCTACTTTTACAGAACCTAAACCCAAAAACGACTGCTCCTGCAGCCCTCACGCGGCTCCCGGGGAGGCAAACGGGAGATTTCCCACGTGGAACGCTGCAGGATCCAGTGTGAAGTACTCAGCATGTTTGGGGCATATTTTTTTAATGACCCCTTTGCATTTTCTTCTTGTAAAAAAAAAAGGTTATTTTCGTGTTATGGGGTTTCCTTAAGTGTTAAGCTCCAAGAGCTACCTTGCACAAGGTGAATTAACTTTCACTGAGAAGTGGCAGTGTTTAGGTTAATTCCAGTGGGATTTGGGTCATATCCTATGATTCTGATGCCCTGAACAGCTAAATAGTTCTCTTTTGTGTTTTCTCTGGTCTGAGGGAGACAAAATATTGGAAATCTTTCAGTATTTCTTTTTTTTTTTTTTAAAAAAATATATATATATTCACATGAATTGCATAATTCACCCACATCCTTCCACAGCTTTCCCTTGTGTTTTAATCATGTGAAGCCTTTTCTTTTTCCCTTTTTGTCCCAGGTTACACAAATATTTTCCTCTCTGGTTATTTCTCTCTCTGTCTCCCCACCACTACTCATCCTTCTCTGTGTTTGTATTTTACTCAACATCTGTTCTCCCTGAACTTTTCATTCATTTAAGGACAATTAAGGAGGAGCTTCTGGGTTAACTCATCTTCCATTTGTGGGATTGAGGGGTCAGATCCAACTCTTTATTTTCATTATAAACTGACCAAGAAATCCTAACCATGAGGGTGAAGCAGTGTTGAACAAGGAGAAGAGCATCCGTAAGCATTTGCAGTGAAAAAACCTGAATTTTCTCACAGGATACCTTTAATAAACATAGACAACTCTCATTTAATAGTACAATAATCAAGTTATTTTAGTCATGGGAACCATTCAGGTGCAAGGACAGGAATATTAAGCTATTCATAGATATATCATTTATTCAATATACTCAGAGATGAACTTGCTTCTAAAGTGTATCTACCACAGTTATCCACGAATTGCATTGTTAGTAGGTGGCTGTACACTGTTCCACTGCTCCTGTCAATAAATACATTTATTTCATGCAGTAACTTGGTTTTTTCTGTGCTTTTCTATCCACACCGAGCTCACAGCAGAAGGGACATCATGGAAAAAGCAAATTAAGCAGAGTTTAGAGGCTGAGAAGTGTGTGAAGGTTTTTGTTTGGTTTTTAAGATAGCAGAAATCCTCCAGCATCCCCCTCTCCCACCACTGATTCCACAGGAATCACAAATTCCTGGCAGGAGGGTGTCCCATGCTGGAGGGACCCAGCCTGGTACCCCCGGGGCTGACCCAGCAGAAACCCAAGGCCCTGTTTGGTTTTCAGCCTCCAAAAAGTGACCTGGAAACCCTGATTTGCTGCACAATCACAATTATCTCCCCAAAGGCTCTTCCCCAAGGCTGCTGGGTTTTGCTCAAACAAATTCTCACCTCCCAGAGCCCCAAATCCTCAGCTGAGGAGCACAGGGGCTGCTGCCCCCTGAACCAGATCATGGCAGGCAGAGAACAACACCATGAGCTTGAGTAAACCACAGGCAGGCAAAGAAAATAAATTATACTTAAAAAAAAAATTCCTTCTAGCAGACAAACAAACCAAATGTGATATTTGAAGATGTGGAGCCAAGAAGGGGGTTGGACGCTGAGGGGAACAGGGATCAGCAGCTGCCACTCAGGAAGGAACAGGAATGAACATTTCCTCGGCAGTGCCCTGCATCCCATCTCCCATCGCTCTCCTCACCCCGTGCCAGCAGCCAGGCTGGATTGCTGGAGTGCTGGAGTGCAGGCAGGGCTGCAGGAGCCAAGATCCCGAGCCAGGCAAGAGGGAGAGGCAGAGCCATCGGCAGATTTGGATTCCTTCGGAGCCATCTCGCCCTTCCAGTTTGAGTTTTCCTGCTCTCTTTGTGGCTGGGGAAAGCTGGAAGGATGCAGCTCAAAGCCAGGTGTGTTCCTGCAGCTGGGGGAGCAGAGCAGAGGGATGAATCTGGAGGAGAGTCCCAGTAACCGAAATCTGGGTGTCCCAGGCACTTCCAGGAGGGATCACAGCGGGGAGAGGCCGGGAAAGGAGGAAGGAGGGCAGGACTGGCTCCCATGCACAGCAGAGCTCCCCGGTCCCACTCTGTCCCACACAAACCCAAGCCAGCAGCTGCAGGTCGCTGTGGAGCCTCATCCCGCTCATTTCATCAATACTCACCCCCAAATTCCACTTGTCCTGAGGAACAACATTCAGTTTAACTCCTGGGAGCTGCAGGAGGTGCCCTAAAGGATTCCTGCTGCCTTGACAAGGAGCAGGCTGTCACCCCAGGCATCCCCACATGTTAACATCCACCCTGACTGGCCTGGGTTTGGGAGTTACTTGGCTTAGGAGCAGGATTTCAGTGGATAAAACATCATTTCCAGGTATAAAACTCCAGAAAAATGCTCCCCAGCTGCCATCAGGAGGGCCCCAGGCACTGCTCTGCTCCGTGCTTGGCCGTAGCAGCTGCTACACCCATGAGAATCCTGCCTGGGTAGGTCCCAGCTCCTCACTATCTCTGTTTGGCATCTCAGTCCATCACCAGCAGCCCCAGGAGTCTACAGAAGTTTTGTTTTTTTGGAGCACAACACGATCTCCAAACAGGAGCGTGAGAGGAAATAACCCCCACAGAAATCACCCCAGCGGGACTCCAGGAACCACGACAAACCCAGCTCAGCCCTGCAGGAGGTCACCCAGCAGGAACTCGCACAGAAACCTGGTGGCACGTTTGAAATATTGAGTTTGGCCTGGGTTTGCTTTGTTTTAGGTGAACCCCCCCGGATCCCTCTGCTGCCGAGGAGTAACCGGTTTTCGAATCCGCCGCAATTATTTCTAGAAAGGCGCTCGCAGCTAATTGGGTGCTGGAGGCAGAGCAGCACACACCGACCTGCCTTCAAAGCCCTGCGCCGAGGCCAAAAATATTTTCAGCCTCACAAACGCCGAGACCTGAAGCCTTTCAGACTCCACGAAGCACAGCCCCGTTAAAGCTTCAGTTTTCATTTCCTTCAGCAGCTCCTTCTGCAGGACTAAAAGGTGTTTTTGCAGCTCTGCCGAGGCTGTGGGGAAATCAAATTTTAATTAAGAAAGAGTTGTCTGCTAGAGAGGCTCCGGGAAACACCAGGGAGCAGAAATGGACCTGCCAGGGCCTCGGGCTGGGCAGCTTCTGGGGCCATTTCCAGCGCTCCCAAGGTGTGCAGGTCCAGGCTCCGGCGCCGGGACCTCTCCGTTTCGCTGGAATCGTTACTCACGGGCCAAGGCCACCCCTCCTCTGATGCTTTGGGCTGATAAGGTTCCTCAGAACTCAGCTGTTCTTCGAGCTGCTGTTTGCTGACGTGAGGCAGCGCTGTGAACTCCAGCTCGGTGACATTTACCTGTGACAGGGCATTCCCACGGCGCCCTTTGTCCCTTTGTTCTCTTTATTCCCACTCGGCTGTGAAACCCCAAACCCCTCAGCTGGATTCCCGTACTGATTAAATAAACCCTGGGGTTTAACTCCCCTAGAATCAGAGAGAAAATCTGTATTTTAACCCATCTGTCTATAAAACATTCCCGTTGCAAAAATACGACAACAAAGCCCAAGTGAAAATAAACAACTTCCAGTGGCTGCGTTGTCCGTGGGATTTGGAAAATTTCTGAGCTCTCTTTGGCCTCTGTATCCTCATTTGTTTAAATTTAAATTGTGATTCAGCTGGCTTTTCAGGATTATCTCAGAATAACCAGACGTCAGGGTTGTTTTTGTGCTTAACAACACAGAAATCCAGTCCCAGGTGCCCTTGTGAACCCCCCAAAACCAGCACTATGCCCATGATTCCCCGAAAAGGATAAACCAGAAGAGCAATAAACAGGAGGAAAAAATGAGGAATAAACCATAGAAAATATGGGAAGAGGAAGGAAAATAAAAAGAGAATCTGCCCCTTTCACAGCCCCAGTTCTTGGCTGGTGGTTGTTGCCCTGGAGGTGTCAAACGACCCTGCAAAGCCTTGGGTTGTGCTGGCACGTGCCGTGTCTGGGTTTATGGGGTAGGGATCGAGATAAGCTGCATTTTATAAAACCTTGAGTCCTCTGAGAGTTCACTGCGGGCACTTCTAGAAAAGTCACCTTGGCTTTGTCCCAAAGCCACTGCCCAACCTTTCCCTGGAAGCCTTAAAACAATTCCAGCATTTATAGAGCTCCTCTTCATGGGACTGTAAACCAAGGGTTATCCAAACACAGCTCTGCTCAGCAGAGCCCAGACCTGCTGTAAACAACGCCTGGAGAGTAAAGTTTATGTGGGAAAAAAAAAAAACCAAATTATAAAAGTAGGTTGATCAAATACTTGCAGCTCAGCATATTCCACCTGTGGCTCTTCTGGCTGAGAAACTTCTATGAAATTTTACAGAGAACTGAGACCAACATTTGGCCTGGGTCATATCAGTACCTACTTACCCAGACATCAAGTAATTAAAAGAAATAATCTCAAACCCTGATGGCCAGGAAGAAAAATAGCTAAAAATAGCTTTAAAAGAGCTATAAATAACCTGAATTTGGTGTGGCAGACACTGAAAGCACCAGCGATTAAGGTCAGTGAGGGGAAAAACAATAAAACTCCAAATCAAAATAATTATAGGAGTTTAAAAACTCTGTGCGCATCAGGGATACTTTCACAAGCTCCGGAGCAGCAAGAGCTTGGTTTTGCTTTGCTCTTTTCTTCTTGAGAAGGTGTGAAAATCCTGTGCTCAATCACACGGTCCATTTAGATGCTATTTACCTGTTCATTTCCCCGTTTCCTTTGAAAACTGAATAGAAAAGGTGAATTGTTTTTGCCTTCCCCTCCTTTTCCTGTCCCTTTGCCGGAGCGAAAGCGAAGGTGGGCGGTGAGTGAAGCCAGCCCAGGGCGGGACGGTGACTCGGGCTGGGTTATTCACCGGATCTGTGCCGGGGGTGTAGGATCCCCGGGGCTGCTCCCGGCAGCGCTGCGGGCCGGTTCTGCGGAAAAGGGAAGCGGCAATCCCCAGCCTGGCACCCAGGAGCTATCTCAGAACACTCCTTGGTTTGTTTATCCCGGGCCCATCACCACTGGACACCGACTGGGGTGCAAACAGCGGGGAAAGGACTCGGGAGCGCCTCCTAGATGAAGGGAAGCTGCTAATTCCCCCAGGGAATCTCCGGGGTCATTCCCAAAATGCTGAACTCGGCCAGACCCAGGGCTGCGAGGTTTGCCCGAGCTAATCTTCCCTGGATTAACTAACTAACTAACTAACTAACTAACTAACTAACTAACTAACTAACTAACTAACTAACTAACTAACCAGCCAACCAACCAACCAACCAACCAACCAACTAACTAACTAACTAAATGATTTTAAAATTCCTACTGCTATTAGGAATTACTGCTCCCACCTATTACTAAAAGGTAGTTTGCAGGGAAGCGAATCCCACCTCAAGGACCAAATTTTAGGATGTTCTGCCGCACAGCCCTCGGCTGGGGACTCCAGCCAAAAAAAAAACCCCAACGGATCCTTCACCCCGTGACATCAGAGGTTTGCCCAAGGAACAGCAATTTCTGACAATTTCTGCGCATTCCCACTCCCTGGCTTTTGCAAACAGATGAATAAATGTTTCCTCTCTCTGAAAACACCTCTCTTCTGTTTTGTTTGGTTTGTGGGGGTTTTTTTTGTTTTGTTTTGTTTTGTTTTGTTGTCTTTTTTGTGGGTTTTTTTCCCGCACTGCCACTCAAAATAAATCAAAATAAGCAAACCCCTCATTTATCGCGTCCCTAGAAAGTCCACCCAGCTGCAGGGCCTCGAAAAAGCAGCTGTGGGAAGGAACTTTAAGGAAAAAGTGCATTTATTGGTACGGGCGGATGGGAAAAGCCATCCAGAGGTGCACCAGTGGAAAATGCGGCTCCGGTTCCCTGCGGGGAGCCAGGCTGCCCTCTGCTGAGGGAATAACGCCGGGCTGCTGCAGCCCTACCAGGGTTTGCAGCCCCAAAACCCCCAGAAATCCTCCAAAACCAGTCCCTGAATTGCAGTCTGGGTGTTGAAAACCAAAGGGGGAAATCCAGCCGTGGATAATTACATTTTTTAGAGTAAATTCTGAAAAGACACCAATTTATTGACAGTTTTTTGCTTCAGGCCGTGCAGTTTATGATGAGAATATCCCCAAACCACAACCCTGCTGATCCCATATTTACTGGTGATCGTGGTAGATAAATGAGGATTTGGGGACTTTCCAAACCCAGGGGTGCTGCAGGAACCCCAAAACTTCAGATCATAGGAACAAACTGTCCATAATCCCAAATCAGCGCTTCCCTGCTTTGTTCCATGTGAATATTCCCGAGACTGGGCAGAGATCCGCTCTGCTCTGTGCCCTGCGGGGCTCGAATAACCCCCATGAATATTTCACACCAATCCTTTACCTCTGCCTGGCCATGAAATATTCAGCAGGGAAGGAAAGCTCTCCTCGAGCATCTCTGTTACTCACCCACGCCTGGCAGCTCGGGCTGCTCGCTGCAATAAACCCATGGCCCTTTTCCTCTTCTTTTACTCTCTTTTCCTCTTCTTTTTCTCTCTTTTCCCAAACTTGCCTGGCATCCACGGGGAAACGCAGCTCCAAATCGCTGAGGAATGCCCAGGTGGGACCGACTGCAAAAGAAGAGAGCAGAGCCCGTCCATCTGTCCAGCAGGTATTTGGGGATAATTCACCAGCAATTATTTGCTTCTCAGTCACATATTCCTCCATAAAAATGCAGTCAAGTTTGAATTTTGCTACAATAATTCTTAGATAATTGGTTGGGCATGCTAAAATTCATATTGTAGCAGGTAAGAAAGCTCAAAAAACAAATGTGGAGCGTTGGGTTTTATTAAGATTTGCCTGTCAGAAAAGTTCCTTTCTGCACAGTGTAATTAAACAATATTGCAATTAGGGGATGTTTTGGTGGAAGCAGGATGCAGTTCACTGATTTATGACATAAACACGCTGCAATATTTAAACTGGAAACGCAGCCATTCACTGCTTTGCATGAGGAAAGCTGACGGGGATTTTTTTTGCTGTCCAAAGGTTTTTTCTGCCCCGGAGGGAACAGCACCGAGGGGCCGCTGCCGTGTCCGCCGGGGACGTTCCGTTCTGCGGGGACAGCGCTGCCCTCCCGGGGCTGCCTGCCCTGCCCCGTGGGCTTCTTCAACCCCAGACCTGGCCAAAAATCCTGCCTGCCCTGCCCCGTGGGCTTCTTCAACCCCAGACCCGGCCAAAAATCCTGCCTGCCCTGCGGGTCCCAGGCGGTGCAGCCCAAAGAGGGGCAGCAGAGCTGTGTGTGCCTCGGCAAGGGCCAGGTGTTCCAGGTACAGCACAAATTCACATTTATCCGCCGGCTAAATTCACATTTTGTCCATTCTCGCCTTTGTTCTCTCTCTCTCTATCTCACTTCCAGCCACAGGGAAGGAGGTGGGGACACCAGATTTACAAATAATCTGGATTTCTAGGGTTAAATCAATCCTCCCTTCACTGGAAGGTTTAGGGTGGAGTGTGGACGTCATGCTGCGGGTTCCTGAACAAATCCTTGTTTTAATTTCCAGCCCCGTGACGCTCTCTGCACCTGCCCCCCGGGTTTTCGGGGCTCTGGGAGGGATGGAAGGCTCTGCGTGGCACAAACCTACCCCGTGTGCCGGGACTCGGCCTCGCGGAACCAGGAGGGGCAGTGCCTGACCAGGAGAGGCTGGGCTCGCTACTGCTCCAAGGTATTTTCATTTCTGAGTTTGGCACATCCCAAAACCAGGCAGAAAATGCCCAAAAAAAGCAAAATTCCCAAGCTTTTCCTTCACAGGGCACAACCAGCATGGCAATCAAGAGTAATTCGTGTTTTCAGAGGAAGTTTTGCCTCTTTTTCAGCTGAAGAACCCCTGGACATTCCTGGTTCTGTCCCTCATCCTCTCCTCCCGCAGGTCTGCGCCGTCCCCAGGGATTTCCAGGGCTACGACAAAGTTCTCGGCCTCTGCATCTGTCACACCGAGAGCCTGGAGGGTTTGTGCAACTCTCAGTGTCAAAGGCAACAAAAAACCACCCTGCAGCTCACGTGTGCAGGGCAAAGAGCTCAGCTGCTCATCGCCCACAGCAACGGGAGCAAGGTAAAAAAAAAATCTGGTAATTTCCACCATCTCCCTGCTTCTGTCAGGCTCTAACCCTCACTCTCTTTGCTCAGAAAATTAGAGAAAGCAACAAACCAAACCCCCAAACTCTATTACACCCATAAAGTGCTTCTTAATTACATTGCAACTGTGAAAAAAATCAGAATTATTTTTCTCTCAGGCTGCTGTTCTCTTAGAAGGCTTAAGGACGGTTCTGCCGAGACCAAATTTCTCCTTGGAGGATTTCTGTGCCGCAGGACAAGGCCAGCACCCAGCCCACGTCGTGGAGATGAGCGGTGAGGGACGGAGCAGCAGCAGCTGGGGAATTACCTGGGTATTAAATGGGGTTTGTGCACGAAAAAAGCTTTTCCACGGCATTTAAAACACAAATGATGAGAAATCTCGATGTTCATATCCTGGGAACAGCAATACAAGTTTGCTGCTCCCCACAATATTTATCCTGCTTGATCGCAGAGCGTTCATTTGAAATTTCAAACCCAGAACATTCATTTGAAATTGAATTCCAGCAGCACAGGAAAGGGCAGATATTCAGGATTTCCTTCCTAAATGACAACAAACAGGGTGAAGAACCTCTTTGCCTGGCAGAGGAATCCCTTCTCAGTCCCTTACCTGCACAGATTTTTTTCTTGGCCTATTTTTGATGGCTTTTACCAAGTAAAATTCGAAGTAGTTAAAATTTTCCCCTCAGAATTCCAGCCAAAAAGCACAATTTGCAGAGGCAGAAAATCGAACCCAGCACAAGGAAAGGCTCATTTGCCCCTGTGCTCTTGCACAGTTTCATTGACTTCAGCCAGGTTAAATTATCGCTGCATCAAACCAACCCTGAGGGCTTTGAGCCCAAACATTTCAGAATTTGTCAAAAATTACCCCAGGTGGGTTCAGAGTTTGCATGTCATGCCTGGGAGCTTTGCTGAGCAGATACTGTACAAAAAAAAGCAAAATTCATCCTGAAAATGAGAAATTACCCATTTTTTTTATATATACCCCTCCAGGGAAAGGGTTTTTAGGGGTGTATAACCCCGACCCTCAACTGCTTCACGACCTCATCACGCAGAACGAGGCTTCAGCGTTTCATAAAAACAGCCCTCCTTCAGCAGCAGCTCCAGGTGAGTTCTGCAAATTCCTAAATCTGTATTTAACAGAGATATTCTAGAAATTATCTGTGCAGTGTCCTGTGCACACAGCCCCAGGGGCACCCGCAGGAAACACCACGAAATTCCCTCAGAAAATCACAATCTCTGGTTAAAATAAACAAAATTCAGTGTATCCACTCTGCTCCTGAGCTGCTGCTGGGGCTTTTCTGCTCCACATTCCTTGCTTTGGGATTATTCTGGAATTTTCTGTCTCTCTCTTGTCGCGCGGTCTTGACAGTAAACCTAATTCTGGAAATTAAATGTACATATATATAT
>VYZT01047166.1:2530-15402 GCA_013400735.1 Pomatostomus ruficeps
GTGACTAGAGATTAAAATTCATTTTAGTAATTTTAGGTCTGCTTGATTAGCAGCAGGCTTCTTTCTGGGCTTCACTTTTTTCATTCTGGGCTACCAAACTGCAGGGTGTACGGGTTCTGCAACTGAGTTTTCAGAGTGGCAAGAGACAGTGTTCAGCAAATATGGTTCTGGACATCCACTTGCAGGCAAATATACTTTAAAATATGCCAATGTACCTCAAACCTTACAGCTGATCTTTTGCTGTACTGAATAATTGGCACCTTTTTCTCTGTTGTTTCCTTCTGACCCAAGATATTTTGCTACTTAGTGATTTAGTTTCTTTAAAACCCTTTACTAGAAAACTTTCCTGATAGTGTTTTTTAGAAATAGAAATACATGAGAAATTATTTGCAATTCATTCACTATTTACATGCTGAGGAACTTGAATAGATGGTAATAGAGGCCTTACATGGTCTCATGACAAACTAGTCGGTTTTCTGATCATAGCTGAAAATGTTTGTCAAGACTTGATTTCAGTCATTCCTGCTTTAGTGGGTCAAAGCGTTTGAAGATACTTAGTGTTTGAGTTTTCCTGTCCAAGAGGGATGGTCCGCAAATGACTGTTTATTACAGGTCCCCCAGCTTGCGTGTTTCCAGGTTGCTTTGACTCCTCCTTCCAAGCTCTGAATCCCTCTTTTGTGTGTACTAGACAAGTTCCAGTTTGAGTTTTTGCTTGAGTCTTTCTTTACCTTTCATTCAATATTCATGTAGGCAGCTTGACCGGGCCTCAAAACTGATTTGTGGGAGTGGAAATATATTGAGCTGATTGGGCTATGTCTGAATGCCCCTGGTTGGAATAGCTAACTGGAGAGAGGGGACAGTATCATGAGTCAAAATGGTTCTCAGCTCTGTAAATGGGCTCTGTGTGCATGGTAGGAAAACTACTTAAACCTCAGTAAAGGATTCTACTGAGTTACTATTATAATGGCTTTGGTAGATTTAACCTTGAAATTTTGTGTCTGAGAATGTAAGGCTAATTTGTAGGATTGAGAGAGACTTCAGTGACCCCTGTCTTAACTCAGCTGTCAAAAAGACAGATTAACCCCTTTCCAAGATCTTTCTTATCATTCATCACTTCTGTTTTAGTCTGAGAGCTCAACTAAGTTTCAGATGCCCACAAACACACCGCTTGTGTATGATAAGGAGGCATTTGCTAAATCATTTTGAGAAATGAAGGCTTAGAGAGGTAAACTAATTTTGGTAACCTTTTGGTTAGTGTTCTTCCCTTATTCCCAAAATTACATGTAATTTCCAATACACTGGCTTACTTCAAAAGTTACAGTAGTTCTTAGCATGAATGAAATATATGTCAAACTACATTAAATGTACTGTTTGGATATTGTAAGCCTAATGCCTATTCCTTCAGAAACTATGTCTAATAATAGATCTAGGAGTACAAATAACTTGTCAAGTTCATAGCTAGTTGAATGTCCTGCATTGGTCACTACAGGCTCTTGTAGGTTAGTTATTTGCATCTGAAGTGGGGGAAAATAATTCTATTGTATGTAACTTTTCCTACTTCCTCTGTTTCTGCCTTGTTGGGAAAAAGCTGCGTTCAAGAATGGTTCTTATTTTGGGGCTCAATACTGCTTAGGTTTTTCAAGGAGCAGAAGTGGGTGGAGGTGGATTTTTTTGTTGTTGTTGTTTTGATATTTTTGTTTGGTTTTTTGAATGTTGACTTTTTCGTACTGCAAAAATGTACATTTTCAGATTAATTTCTAGCAGAGTATTAGAGGTGAGTTGAGGTCCCCTATTACCATGTGCTATTTCTTGATCTTTGTACATTTTACAGTGTGTGTGAAGGTATAGCTCTACTTCCTTGCTTCTCTGGTGAGGAGGCAAGCTGGGAGCTGCTCTGTTCTTCACTGTAGTGTAAGGCTGATTCTGAACTAACAGAGAGGGATGCTGGAAGCAGCAAAGTTTCTGTAGAGAGTTTACCACATTAAAACCAGTGCAGGAAGAAAACAAAGTCTCAGAAACTTATGCCTGAGTACATTTGTTTCAACACTGAGTAGTGAGAGTATGGTTTGAGCAAATTACTTGCTATGATCATGGATTGCTCGTTTGATGCATAGGAATAGAAGCTCAGAAAGACAATTTAGAAGAGGAGTGAGGTTTTTCAAGTTTAAAGGGAAAGGTTCTGTCAAGAAAAATTATTCTAAGAGCAGTTCAAGGAAAAAACCAAAACATGAAGGATGAAATATTGCAGAATTATGATACTCTAATTTTTAACCTATGCCACAGACTGCATTTCAGTCTTTATGCATGAATTTTAGTCCAGCAGTCTGCATATCATTTATGTAGACAGCTTTTCAGTCACCCAAGGAAATTTCATTATCATGGGATAATGTTCTCTGTTTGTTCCATTCGCTTCCAAATATTCCATTTTAAAGTTCCACTTGGCCTTACAGGTAAACTGCAAACTGCATGCTTCATGCTATCTCTTGCATGCTTCATGCTATACTGATTTTTTTGGATCTGCTTGCACAGATGAGGACTTGCCTGCTTAGGGGCTGCTCTAGGTACACCCAGAGCATTTGGTGTTTCAGGCTTCAGACCTCCGCTTTTTTTTGATGTATGTATTGGGACATGAAGTTTTGAAGTCAATAAGCATTCTGGACATAGTTTATAAAAAGAAAAAGTGAGAATTCATGCTCTTAAGTTTGAGAACATTTAAGAAAAAACCCTGAACCCTTCTGTTTTAGAGGGCATGGTGTGTTCTAAGAGGCAAAATAAATATGCAAAACTACTGTGTTGAAAGATGGACAGGTAGAAATGTCTGTGAAAACGAACTATCTACAGAACTTGCATGAGACAAAACTTCTTGAAGGTCACAGGTTGTTGTTTAACCGCTTTTGCGCATTGTCCTCCCTTGTAACATGAATGAGAGAATAAATAATGTCAAGAGCTGCTGAAGTGATGACTTATTTCCTTCTCCATAGTTCCAAGTAGTTGCTTTTGTGTTTGGTTTTATTTTTCATTGTTTCTCTTCTTTAGTATTTGAATACATGAGCTTGTCCTGTTTATTAGCTCTTGAGCCTGGAAAATACCCTATGTCATAGAGGCCCCAGCTTGTACCTGACAGACGTTTAAGAAGAAAGAAGAGATATTCTGGGCTATTATTGATGGAGACTTATCTCAGGAAACCATTGGTGGAAGAAGTTTTAAAGTAGAAAAAAAAATCTTTCCAAAACATGATGGTTATAATGTCAAGTACAAGAGTTACCAAACCTTCAAAAATCAAAAGACTGACATGATAAATACCAACTTCCATAATATGACACTTTAATTTTAAAAAGTACCTTGAAAGTGTTGCTGTTTATCAGTGTCTGTGTAAGGAGGAGGAGTTGGGATAGTGTTCAGATTTTCTGGAAGTTTGGTACAGTGTCTCTAAAATAGCATTTACCACCTCTTGGTAGTGCCACCATGTTGACCCTACACAAGCTCTAACAAATGCTGTTCTCTGCTGCAGCCACCCTGCTGCCCTCCCGGAGCTTGCTGAGATCTTTGGAAGGATGAGTAGCAGCTGGTGGTTCCTTCTCTGGCAAATGATAGGGCTGAAGGGAATAATTTCCAGGTAATCTTCCCTGTCCTCTTCCCCCCTTGCCTGCTCTGCTGGGCAGAAAAGAGAAATTTCTCACCTTCTGCAAGAAGGGAAAAATGTGCTTCTCAAAGCCTTGACAAACAGTTAGGTTTGACTGGATCAAAATTTCTCTATTGACTTAGTGTGTTTAAGGTACTATATTTTGGGGTGTTTTTTTGAGGGTAGAGTTAACAATGTGAGTGCTTGCATGAATAAAATAGTTTTAAAAATCATAAGACACCTTTGCCAAGGAAGTGTGACGGCAGCTAGAAACACTGATGAACTTTGCAGTTACACCAGAGACTGTTCCCTGTCAGTAGCTTGCTCTGGTTTCATGAGTAGGAGCCTATTAACTGATTGTGTAGTGCTTTTTAAGGATTATCAGGTCTTTGGTCTAACTTCCATTAAAAAACCAAACCAAAACATACCCTCAAACAACCCCCCCCCCCCACCTTCAAGTAATAGTTTTTCTGTTTCACAAATAAACAATTCTGTTCTATAATTGAACCATTTAAATTTAGTTGCTACTTTAAAAAAAACTTTTTGTGGCTTTTTTTGTTCTCTTCCCTAGTTGAAATGCAATGGAATGAATAAAGCCAAGAGAGTTTGACCAGGTTTGCTGGAGCAATGAGATGATTCATTAATGAGTAGGTGGGCTAGAGAGTCAGAAAGGTACTATGGGAATGGGCAAGGATGTGAAGAATACCAAGGCAACTCTTTGCTTATTAACATCAGGTGAGAGAGAGAGAAGTCAGTTNTTTTGCCTCTTACTCACTGGAGATGACGATTAACCCAGTCTAAAAAGGACAGAAGTCATCAGATCTAGCAGAGAAGTGGTGTTTTTGTGAGTGTGGAGACTTTGTTCTGTCTTGCCTGGGAACCAGTGGAAGTCTCTATATGCCCTCCCCTATTGGGCCATCTCCAGTATTGCCCCATGGCTTCTGTAGTGCCTGAACAAACCTGGTGCTTTAGAGTGTCTCAAGAGAATCACGCATCAGTAGTCTGTTCAGTGATTCCAGCCCACTAAGATAATTTAAAGGAACAAGAGAAATCAAAAAGGCCACATTTCCCTTGGAATATAAATTGTGAACCTGAATTTCCCATCAACTTGTGAGCATTGGTGTGCGCACATGTTGGTGCTGTGTGTGTCTTTGTGTTTATGTGTGTTTACAAAACTATCAAATGGATAAGAACAACAATAATATACTTATTTGTAGTCTGAGCAGAATTACCCACAAATGGAAGATCGGGGGATTTTTTTTTTTCCATTTGTTTGCCATTAATGGATATTTTCAAGAAAATACTGTCTTCTAGTGAAAACCTAGCAGTTGGTTTTTCATATGCATGCACATAATCCACTCAAGCTATTCCCTATTTACCTCATCCAACTCCATTCCCTCTTTCCATTTAGGAAATTCAGCATTCTCTAAAGCCCAGATAGGGGTTATCAATCATGTTCAATATTAGGTTACCTGCAGAAGAGAGTCATTACCTTTAATGTATAAAAACTGTGCCATGAAGATAATACAATAAAATCCAAGAAATGTAATTTAGAAAGGCTTCCTGCTCAAGCTTAAAAAAAATGTTATAATCCCATCCTTAGGGTCACAGAAAATCTTGTTTATTTTATTCCTTCTACTTTCTTTGTGTCTTTTGGGGCTTCTTGCAGAGTAATGGATCATCTGCCTGGGATGGTTCTCGGTGTGGGTAGGCTGGATTCAGCTATTTCTATAGAAACACCCAAGAATATTGGTGGTGTAGTGTAGCTGTTGTGCAGCACAGAGAGCAATTGTTGTGCTGGATTGTTATTGTAATGTCCTGCTCAAAAATCTTACTATTTGATGGATTGCCTGGAACAGGACTACACCATACTTTTGACACAGGTGTGAATGGTGCCCAAATGGAGGTTCTGGAAACTTGTACAAAGATAAGCAAGTTTTTAGTGGTCAAATATGCCCCCAGGGAAGCAAATGGCTATTTTTTGGAGTGACTTTAGTGGGAGGGAGGGTCAGGGTGTGGAGCTGCTGTTACTGCTTTGTACCATTTCCTTTGGCTTTGTTCTCCAGCACTGACACACAACTGTGCCTGGCAGTTCCTCTGAAAGGGAACAAGGTAGTGTCAGCTTTAGAAGGTAGAAAAGTAATGAGAAAATAAATAGAGGACTGCTGTTTTGGGAAAAGCAATATAACCTAGTTATTTCAAGCAGCCTTTTGTGAGAGATTCCCAGCTCTAACTGGATTTCTAAGTAACCATTTAATGCAGTGGTTCAAATTTTTTTTTTTTTTGGCAGTGGCAGGTCCAAGCTCTATGGTTTTAGACTTGAATAGTGTTTCTCCACTCCTAGAGATGATGTACCTGGTAGATGTCTTTGAATGAGGGGATCATTCCTTTTTTTTTTAACCTTGGATTAAAATCCGGACTCAGTTGCCGGAATTCTTCCTTCATTCACTTTATTGGCATATATTTACTATTTCAAAATATTTGGTGAACTGCTAATTTTAGTTTTATTTCACTGTTTTTTCTCTATTGGGTACATACCCAGAAGGCTGTATGTTGTTCTACTTACTATTTCAGCAACTAACAGTTTCTGCTAGTTTGATAAATTCAGTTTTCAGTGTTTGGAGTTTTCAACAGGGCTTCCATGAAATCTTCTCTCTAGAATTAAAGATGGTAGCCTCCAGAGTGTGTCTTTGTTGTGATATATTTTGCTGTTAAACTTTTAATGGGGTTCCTACTGTCATCTGTTGGAGTATGCTTCCTCCTGCTGTTGTCTCCAGTTGTACGTATCTTTGAGAGCAAAGCAGCCTTGTTTGGTAAAGATGACCTTTTTTTGGATTTACTCCTTCATTCCCTTTAGGTGCATACTTATAAGTAAGCAAACAACCACGCAAGGTAGCAAAATCAGTCAACTGAACTCGAGTCCCTTTAGATCTAAAATTTTAACTAAGCAGTTGGATTTGGCAGTATTGGTTCCCTGTATTACTAGCAGAGGTAGTGATCAATATTTGAGAGGGAAATTGAAACAAGAACCAGAGTACTGCTGGGAAAACTTCACTGAGGATTTTACCCCAGAGGAGGACACCAGAAAACATGACAGCTAACCAAGCTTCTGAGCCACTCCTACAGGGGGGCTTTGGTCAGGTTATGTGGTATCAAGGGGTACCACACCTGAGGTAGGTCCTGCTGGGAAGGAGTGGGCTGTTAGCAAAGTTTCTAACAGTGTTTTGCCACTTCAGCTCACTTAATATTCAACTCTGAAATGTGATGTTTCAGTAGGCAGTATTAGCAATTCTGCTTCTTTAACAGTCTGACTTCAGTGCATGAGTTTATAATTTCACCAGATAATTCCATTTGTAGTTTGAAACAAAATTGAAGGAGTTTGGATTTTCTCTCACTAGGAAATAGCTCTTTTCACCAAAGTTCTGAAAAAAATAGTTACCAATTAAAAACAGAGACAGCTGAATATATAGAAACCTTTCATCTTGTATTTCTTTCCACATGTGCAACCAAAACTAAAACTGAACTTGCTCTTAACTGTTCTCATGATATGGATGTTGCATTGTCTCTGGATGCTGAAATAATCCAGTAAATGTGCTCTCTGCTTAAGTGCAACTTTAATTTGAAAATCACATCCATAGCAGTTCTTGGAAATCCTATTTGGAATTACTAAGTGTGATTGCTCATGCTGGAAGTGCTTTAAAAATTCAGTCCAGTCAGATACCAGAAACTGTTTCAAGTGACTTTTCTAGCCAATCTTTGTTACACAGCATGGGTCAGAATTCGTCTCTGCACATCAGATATAGTCAACACACTGATCATTCTGTGGAGCAGGCATCATGACAAAGCATTATGGAATAAATTCCAAAAGAGAATCACAGTTGAGCTACACTAAAAAAATGTGAAATAGATTTGTCAAATTATATCTGTTGTGAATGAGTGTCTTGGCTTGAATTAATACGAGAAAATTTTCTAGAGACTATTTTCTGGATTGAAGTTGTTGATGCAGTGTCATATTTGATCTATTAAATATATTTTTCTTAATACTGCACCTATTACTAGTCGGCACTAGTTAGATGTTTCTTATTTTTGTAGCCTTAAAAATTTCTCTGAAACTCCAAGGGCCAAACTTAGTTTCTCCCTGTAATAAAATGTTGCGTAAGTGAGAGAGTAAATTTACATATACGCTTGTGGTTGGCAATCAGATTTTGCTTAACTGGAAACTGCATCTGAGCAAGAGCACTAGCCTTTGGAAAGATGTCAGCATGTGGTGAATCTGACCCCATACTGGAGGAGTGTGTGTATGGACAAATCAAGATAACTATTTTGCAGTAAATTTGCAGTAAACAGGGTTATCACTAAGTCTGCATTTCCTTTAAAGTTCTTACAAAATTTGTCTCAAATGCTTGGCCATGTTAATTGCTCTTACTTTTCACAAAACCAAGGCATCATCGCCTTAGTCACACATCACTTCAGTTTGTCCTGGGCATTGCCAGTGTGCCAGTTGGAGAAGATGCCACCCAGCGTATCCTGCAGCTCTTTGGCCTAGCATTGATTTAAAAGATAAAAGGCTTAAAAGTTGTCAACTATGAGGTAGCTCATCTTTCTTAGATTAAGTCTCTGCTGAACTGGTTGGAGATCCCGGTGGCTGGGTGGCTGATACTCAGGCACCCAACATTTCCTTTTGTTTGAATGGGAAGCAAAAATCCTTCAGTGAAGCTTCAAGTTGGTTAGAGGTGAGTGAAAATGTTTAATCGGAGAGTAGATCATGCAGCCAAATATGCAACTTCCTGCATCATGATGTCTGGCTCAGCATCTTTCTGTGGAAGTTTTCTATACGCTGTAGGTTCTCCAAGGGTACTGAAGGTAATCACAGACAGCAAATTTATATTAGCACTGCAATTTATGAGTAATATCTCTCACTTCAGTACTCCTCTTTTGAGAGTGTTAAGTGCTAAAGTGAGAGGCACTGTTGGAATACCCTTGATGTGTACTGGCAACTGGTGATCTAGATGGATGTTCCCAGTTTAGATCTTAAATCATTAATAAGAAGAATTGAGTTTAAAACATGCTTTGCTAAAGAATGCCAGTTTGGAAACTTACCATTTTATGTGTTGTTGGAGAATTTGCCCACTTTAATTTGAAAGTTAGTTTGCTGTGTTGTCAGTTTTTAATATTGAAATAGCATGTTAAAAAAATTATTTTTATGGTGAACCTTGTAAATAACTTTGCTTAAAGGGATGTGTCTCTTGTTTTCTTTAGGCTGCTGCCTTTCACTATAAGACCGCATAGTAGCGGATAGTGTGCCTTTTCTTTATTTTTTGTGGGATTTTACTTATTGTGTATAAACCCATATAACAAAACCAAGATTCAGGTAAAACTAAATGGCTCTTGTGTCCACGTATAAGTCTATGATGTTGTGTGGTGTCCTCTCAAATGGAAACTGGACTTTAAAGTGTATGCTCTACTTTTCTAACTTGGCAGCGGGGTGTCAGGCAGGGAAACCTGTGAAACTGGGGAATAAACATTTTCTCTGAACGGAGACTAGATCTAGGACTTCTACGCCTTTGTTCTTTTAATAGCAGCCTGCTTTTGTTTTGCTTTAAGAAAACGATTCAGTGGTCTATTTACTGTGGCCAGAATCTCAAGCAGGGAGAGATGGTAAAACCATCTGGCCTGGTGCTCCAAAACACAGTTTGTTTGAGTTTGTGATAAAAAAATTCTAAAAATACACTTACTTAAAGAGGATACTTTTTACTGTGGCCTCTTAATGCAACTGCAATGTCTTGAGCAAAGGTAATTTATTTCCATAGCCTAACCTTGTGTTTGTACCTTATGATTTCTTTTAGCTTTGGAGTTTGTTGTGATAGTTTTGCACAATGCTAGTTAAAATCTGAACTGGGAATAGAGGCATCAGTAGTGTCAGGAGATGTAGGCCTAACATAACTTAGCATTTCTTTGGCTACCTTAGACTGAACTGGTTGCCTGATTATTATGTTGCTAGGTATCTGTGACTAGACTTCTGTCAAATATATACACACACACAAAGTGGTTCTACTAAGCTGAGTTTATTATTTTTATGCAGGTCTATGTAATGTATTAGTTCATTGTCTTAAGATCACAGGAGATCTTAAACATATAGAGAGCATGCTTAGTATGACAGCGTAGTGCTAACAAATTCTTTTTTTGCTTTTGCTAGGTTTAAATTTGACAGTGGTTCCTGAGCTGTGGCTCACAGCATACTAGTTAGTAGTTAGAGGGGAGCAGTAGGGTTTTGTGGCAATGACTGTCTCCAGCTGCCACTCACATTAAGAGAAAGCCACACACATGTTGCCTTTGCCTAGTGTAAATCTTTGTTTCCTGTCATCTCTGGACTTTTACAAAATAATGACTTTGAGAGATGTAGACTTTGTGCAATAGGACATGGTAGGGACTGTGTCTTCAAGTTCCTTCCAGTAGCCATGAACTGTTCTGTGAAAGCCTTTTGGAAGCCTTGAATTGCTGCATTTTATGTTTCTTAAAAAAATGATAATAAAAAAATCCTGTGCGTTTCATCACAAGATTTATTTGCGCCGTTAACTGCTGTGATGAAGGTGATCCCTGCAGTCTTCAGCACAAGCTTGGTAACAGATGACTTTGTCAGGGCTGTATATTGGATCTGCTACAAGCAAATGATATAGGACTTGGTCAGATCATGTTTATCTTGGATTTGTATTCTCTTGTAGTGGAAATTTTATTGCACAGTCCTTCATGTGATTGTTTAATAAAGACAGATACACCAGAAGTATGTGCAACACATGCACTAGTGTGCAACAAACATTAAAGGCCTAACTTTTCCTAATTTAAATCAAGATTTTCATTTAAATCTATTGACAAAGGAGTTCTTAACTGTCAGACAGAAAAAGACTTGCCATGTATTTCATGCTGCTTTTCATAAAGCTCTGGGGTTTCTTTAGGCTGATTGATCCATTTCTTCCAAGGTCCTGGGCTCCTTGCTCTCTGTTTCTCAGTAGTGGCAGTTTTGTATTGGACTTGGAATGGGCACTGCTTCAGTTCTCAGTTGCATATAAAAATATAACAAAACAAGAATGAAATACTAATTTTGTATTTGTCTTGGAAAATTATTATTTTGTTTGTGTGGCTAGTCCAAGGGAAAATAGCAGGACAGTGTTTGTGAGCCAGGCAAATTGGGTTTGTTCTTTGAATTTGTGACAGAAATACTTATATATTGAACAAAAACAGTTGTAGTATCTGACCTGCTTATGGATTCATCAGATTTTTTTTCATACTTGATGAAGAAACGCTTAGAGAAACAGATGGAAAATATCATGGGAACCGGAATGAATATAGCTTTTGGTAGAAACCAAAATGTGATTCGATCTAATAGCCTTTCTTTTTTATTATTTTAATTCCCAGTATTGCATTCAGGGAACAAAATAAGTCTTCCTGTGGGTTATTCATCACCTGTAATTTTCCATAAGTGTTTCTCAAAGTCTCCTGCAGTAACTGTATTTGTTTCACATATCAAAGGAAGTGAGATCAAATCCTGTTATGGCGTTCTTTTCCATCAAGTTAGCTGAGTTTTCTCATTTTAGAATGAACTTATGGGGGGATGGGCAAAAAAAAAAGTAATATCCTATCAGCAGTTGTTTGGCTCTTATATATTCAAAATAAAATTGCATCTTGCAAAGACAAAATAAGAGAAACTTTAGAGAAGATGAGTTACGAGAGACATCCCACAAATATTATGTACATGTAAATGTGCTCCGGGTGAACATTATCATTAGTGGGCTCAAGCAAAGAACCTTGCCTTTGCAATAGTGTGTTGGTCCTGGCTCTGCTCCTTAGGCTGTCCTTTATAGAAGAAATTCTATTGTTTCTGTAGCCATTGGAAGGCAAACTGGCCATGCACAACTCCTCTAACCCATGACTACCTGGGGACTGCTAATTTCCTTTCCCCCTTCCCTATACAGTCAGAAATATTAAGTAATATTATGCTGAACAAACTTTTTGTGGGATAGTGCCATTGTCAGAGCAAACTTGATGCGGAAAGTGTTTGCACAACCTCCATGGGGAAAATGTTTTTCTGGAGTCTGAGGTGCAACATCTGGGGAAAATGAGAGATTCTTGAGAGCAAAATGTGTTGTCAGGGTATTTGGTTAAGTTTATTCATAAGTCATAGGTTCAAATCATGCTGCTTGAGCGAGGCAGAGTGGCCAATATAGGACTTAGGAGAAAGTTTGCCATTTTAGAACCATTTTGTATGAGAAGATAAAACTTCTCCCTGGGCAACTGAGTATATTGCTTGGTGTTTGAGATGGTGGTATTCTGCATAAGAGTTTAATGGTAGGAAACAAGCCTATGCCTTACAGAAACATCCAGACTTTTGTTGGGTGAGGACACAGAAGCAAAATGCTGGATTTCATGGGAATCTATAACAAGAATTAAAGTATTCTGACTCTTCAGACTCTGGAGAGATATTATCATTCCATCTGATTAGCAGTGCCACAAAGACATTCTCTGCAACAGAAGGCCAGATTTTGGTGTCTGAAACTTTGTAGTTTTGGCAATGGCATTCCCTGTGGAACCCACTGCTCTGTAAACAGGGTCGTGAGCTCTACTCTTCTGCATGTGTCCTCCAAGCATGTCTTGCATGGAAAAGTTTTGGAAAAGCCATTTTTGTGGGTACCTTATAGATACTGATTGCAGAATCTCACCAGGAAGTCATGGGAGACATGGTGGCTGTTTCACCAGTGACCAAACCCTTTGGTTATTGGCAGCAGTGTGAATTTTATCGCTGACTTGGAGTTGCTGTGTCCTCTTGGAAGTCCCATTCTTGAGAAGTACAACAGTCTAGATTTGGCTCTGGCTCTGGTCACTCTTGTACTGTTCTGGTGGTTTTGAGAGAAGTCAAAAGGCTGGAACAGAACATGGAAAGCAGAAATGTAGACATAATTTTAAAGGAGCTATTGCTGAATACTGAGATGCATGCAGAATGGTGGTGGTGGGGATGAAATTACAGTTTAACTGTGGGAGTCTTGTTGACTTTTCTCAATGGTTTGACAGCTGCCTCTTGCCCAAGAACTGGGGCAGGGCCCCCTGCTTCTGGAGACTAAGGCATATCCACAGGTGGCTGGGCTGTGTTCTGCATGTGGTAGAGAAGAGATTCTGTGAACTCTGTCTCAGTGCTACTTGTAAAGTACCTGCTTACCTCAAAGGTGACGGTAATTCACCTCTGTTCCTAAAGTGAAAG
>VYZT01047167.1:0-41888 GCA_013400735.1 Pomatostomus ruficeps
ATAATGTCACCCCAGGACACTGACACTCAGGATGACTCTTCCACTCAGTGGCCAAGCTTCTTTTAGCCTTAGCAGGCTAACTTTTCATCTCTTACCACACCTGTACACCTCTCCTGTAGTACATGACACCCATGTGATATGACTAATTATAAACCACAGTTTACTGTAATTCAACCGAAGTGCCTAAATGAAAAATGTTTTATGAAGGGTACTTCCATTACATGTTCTCTCCCTTTACTCATTAGTGTATGTCACTGTAAAAAATTTATTTGACTGAGGCTTGTTCCAAATGTTACAGGAAATTTTATTTGCCATATCGTGTTATAACTATCACTGCTTAAAAAATTAATTCTAATGGGAAGGAGGAGAAAAACCCTCTAAATATGTCTTCCAATAACCATATCCCAGCTTAATCAGAAATACTTCCAGGAATGCATACATTACATACTTCCAATATTACCTCTTCAGGGATTTTGCTTCTTGAATCATGTCTATGTGCTGTCTCTTTTGACAAATATCACAAACAAAGCTTAGTTGTACTGACTAAACAGCAAGTACATAAACCATTAAATTGTGTCTCTACAAGAGGATACAAGAACATAAATCTGCAAATTGCACAGATCTTGCTTTATGTTATGTTATTAAAGAAATGAAGCAGTCACAGGCCTGGAGCTGCCCTCTATAGTCTTGTCCAAAAGCAGAAAACATAACAACTAAGGGACAGTTCTCAGGACAGAAAAGGGTCAGGAGTATACCGAACTGAGTGGGCAGGAGAAGGGATTTTTTTCATATTGATCAAGGACCTGGAGAAGGGAGAGAATTTCCCAGTCTGTGAATGTCATCATGCTCTTTCAGGCAGGCAAATGCTATGCCCTGCCAAGTAGCTCAAGTCACCAAACTCTGTAAGCAGGGAAAAACATGGCAGAAAAACTTCCATGTAAATAATTGTAACAAAGGACACTGCTGGGAGGGGAGTGGGAAACACAAGTGGGGTGGAGGCAGAGACAATCTAAACCATGCCATGATTACACTGAAATTGGGACTGGCAGTTTTGCTTTAAGAAAAAGGACACTGGAATCATCACTGGCTCTTCTCTGAAATCAGTGACTCACACAGGGACAGCCAAAAAAGCTAACAGATCATCAGATGTCATTCAGGAAGGGCATGAAAAACAAGTTCTTCATTTTGTGACTGCAAAAATCTTGCTATATCCATATCCTGAGTGTAGGTCTGGGCATCTTGGAGAAGAAGAACTATGGAAAGGATGTAATCAACTTAGGAAAGGTGGATGCAATAACTGCCTTATAAGGTCAGACCTAAACAGGTTGGGAAAATTCAGAAGGAAAAGGGAAGGTTGGAAGGGTACAAAAATAATCAAGGTTCAGAGAAACCTTCAACAAGTTTTTATCTGAAACCCAGAAACAGAGATAAGGCAGAACTGTACTCTCTAAGATGCCAAAACAACAGTTCTTGATGCAGAGGAAGAAGGAAGCGCTTTCTGTTAGGGGTAAAAGAAAAAAAGTTGGGGAATTCCAGACAATTTAATTGATTGTGAATTAACACGAGTTCCTCTTGCTTTGTTGCTCCTCAGTTCTTAATCCACTTCTTCTTGTGGGTTCCTCCACTGTCACTTTGGGTGTTACTCCTTCTCCTGGGTTTTCTCTGAAGTCCTGTTCAGAGCAGTTTTCATTCCTGCCCCTGCTCAGACACCCCCTCCAGGCCTTGCCTCTCTCCTGCTTCTCCTCCTTTCCTTGACATCTCTTGTTCTCTACATCTGCTGCCCAGGTGTGCTTCTTGTTTCTCCTTTGCCCCTCCTGCCCTGGCATTCTCTCTTGCATCTCAAGTTTCTTTTGCCAAGGGGAATACTGCCCTTTCCTAAACAGATTTTTCCAGAGCACCATGGCCTCCTGACTGGGCCAGTTCTGGTGCACAGGGTGTCCATTGCAGAGCCAGGAGGGTCTGGCATGGCCAGGCCCTGACCCACATGCACAGAGGTCTCCCTGCAGCATCCCTGCCACCAGACTCCTGTCCAGCACAGAGAGAAGGAACCCTCCCATCTGTGCCCATCCTAACCGGCCTCTCCTTGACACTGCTGAAGGCACCCAGGGGCTTTACACAGAAAGTAATTTTTTGAGGTTTGACTGTGCTGTCAGCCATGAACTGTGTCAAGGCTCCTTTAAAGTAAAACCATGGCCTGAGGCAACATGAATACATCTATTTGTTCAGAGCTTTGACAAAGTCTTGATTTTACCTATGACATTTCTGCAAAATCTATTTATCTACATTTGCCTTACCTAAGTGTATATGCTGACCCCAAAAGAATTTTAAATGGCTAGGGAAATTAACATTTTAAAACTCCAAAAGAAATTGTTATCCATTACAATGGAGTTGTAATATTCTTTCTTACTAGGTACTAAATTTTGAACATCTTAATTACTTGTAATAGCATTTGAATTTCCCCCAGCATGCGAGTTGTACTCAAATTAAATAAAAATAGATTTGCAAAATAGTGTAGCTTAAACGATCTTATCTTTCTACCTTTTACCATAGTTTAACAAAATAATTTGCTTCAATGTGTATTTTAAAGATTTACCAAAGCACTTGTGATAGAGTTTCCCCTAGCTATAAATTTACTTAAGATATTTTTTCAATAATTTTCTCATCTAAAAGAAAACTTGCAGCTGTTTTGTTTTGAAAAATTTTGGCAGGGATGTATTTGTATGTTGTGAATGATGTCACCATCTTGTGACAAGCTACAGAATGCTCTTGGCTGGGTCAGATTTTGTCTAGGCCACAATAATCTACATTTATTTTAAACTCTTAATTAAAATATGTCTTTGAAATGAATGTGACATATAGCAATGAAAAGTAATCCCTTTTGCTTGCTTCATTTGAGTAGTTAATTCATGATACAAACAATACCATATGTTTCTTTTCAGTAGAAGCATTTAATTAACACATGGGATCAGACAGATTTACATGGAAGCTGTGTTTTTATCTTCACCTCCTGAGAAATATTTTCCCAGCACATATTGTGTCTCAAGTAATTGTTCTCTCTGAGGAGAATTTTGTTCTAAACAGGACTGATCCATTGTATCAGTTTTAACAGTCAGTGAAGACATTTGCATGAGGTCTCAAACAGGACAGGATAAATCACCATAAAAGCAGAGGTTGTGTGAGAAGCTCAGGGGAAAAGAGACCGTGCAGCTGTCAGGCATCCCTCCAAAAGGGTTGGGCATAAGCAGGAAAAGTGGAAGCACACAGAAGGAGAGGCTGAAGATTGACCGGGCTGCCACCTCGGCAGAATTGAATTTTGCCATCCCCAGGCCTGAGGACTAAATAAGTTAATTCAATTTGCTTAATGAGCTGGAAAGCTTCTAACAAGCCCTGCTTTAAATGTCTGGTCAGGGATACAGAAATCCTTCCAAAGCATTAAATCTACTACTTGCAGAGAAGAGGAAATGTTCCCTTGGGATAACGATTAGGGGTGGCGAGGGACAGAAAGGGATACAATCCTGTCAGGAACCTTAGCAAGGCAAAGCGCTTTTCACTGGAGCATCCAGTCTTCCCAGAAACGTTAATTACCTTTCCGTCTCCAGACACACTCTGCCCTATTTGGGAGCGATCCAGGTAGGAGGCCGGAAGACAAGTTTCCATTTACAAGGGTGTTTACGATTTTTTTTCACAAAGTTTTGATTTATTTTCTTGGAGAAGTACATGAGGATTCTGCCGTCAGACTATTTTCCCCTTGAAAGATAACCGTGAAGGAAAAGTGTAAATCAATCTGATGTTACTATGTACAAGAAATCCCTTGGTATTTTTCTCAAAGCTTGTTTTCTGCACAAAAAGAAATTCAAATCTTTTTTACTTGAAAAGACATTTATAGTGGCTTTAAAACTCGCTGAGGACACTGAGGGTATATGCTAATCTTAGACTTTAAATAGCAGCCTTGCTTCAACTCTATTCCAACTATTGTATGAACCTTGAGAAATAAAATTTTTAAAAGGATATAGAATTATTAATACAGAGAATTGTAATAAAATGTTCGGTACCTTTTCTTCTTCCTGAAGTGAGTGGCATTTAAACAGCATATTTGACTCTCAGGAATTTCAGCAAATTACAGTTCCCCAAACAGAAAATTACATTTCCATCTAACAGATTATGTTCCTCTCTGCACATTTCTGTTGTCTTCTAAAACAACAAATATTTTTGAAGAATTTATTTTAAAATATATTTTTACCATCCAGGTTCCAGTTCTATTTGTACTCTGTCAACTTGGACTCTTTCAGCTTGGCATAGTAATAGGGAAAAAGCAAACTCCACTACATCATTCAAAATTAATTATCCATACAAAAAAAGGCGATAATACAGAATATATTTCATATTCCAACAAATACTCAATGTCCTTGAAACTTTTTTTCAAGAGAGTTAAAGCTATTGGTATGGGTTTGAGCAGTGTCAACTCTGACTAAAATAAAGCTGAAACACCTCTTGTCCCACTCCCAAAGAAACCATCCCACAAAGCAAATTCTGTGCTGTAGACCAGCAGGTGCACTTCTGGAAACCATATTCCATATTTGCAAATGCTTTGGGTTTCTCCAATGAAGATGCCAACCATGTGAAAGCGCAAAAAAAAATACCAGCTTTCTCCTTTCTTTTACTTTTTATTGTAAAAAAAGGTTATTTCTGGTAATAACACAATGAGAAGGAGAAAGAACATAAGAACATAAAATCCAAGTAAAATGGTTCTTAATAAAGAGCTCCAAATGCAGTGTTTCTAGGACATCAGGATTATGGAAAAACCAGTATAGCTAAATATTTACAGCTGATCAATAAGACAGAATATCATTTCTTTGTACATTACAGGTCAAGTCTCTTGAAATCCAAGAGAAATTACAACAGGGCTTTAAAAATGCTGCATGAGTAGACCTTCTATTAGACATTAATTTCTATTAGACATTAAAAATGAGTAACTGATCGTCTCTGCTGAAAGGACAAGCTGAAAATGCTCTCTTTTTATTTAAGTCTGACTGGTATGATAACAGCCCTGCTACAACCTGCTGAAATGATAACAGCCCTTTTTCTCCTGGCCAGATGCAAGAGAAACCATTCTGCTTGCAGACACAGAATGAGGCCATCAACTTCTTATCTCTGTCGGTGCTCTGATGTACCTGAATGACAAGGGCAATATTAACTACTGTGGTAAGATACAGGGAACAAAAGAAACTGAATTAGAATTCTATAGTAAGACATTTTAGCTCTGCATGTTATCACCATTAGTAGGCATTATCATTAAAATTTTACACAGAGAAACATTTCTTTATTAATTTAAACAATTGCAATTGATGCTGATGCTATTCATACCATTCAACTTTAAGATTTCAGATAAAGAGATTTGGTAAAGGAAATATAAAACACTGCTCTACATACTAACTTTATTTGCTACATTGCAATTTTTTCAAATTTAATTCCACTCTATTTTCCTGTAGGCTATGGACTAAAATCACTCCTCACTTCAGTCATTTCCAACTTCTCACTGTGCCTGCTACAAGAACTATAAGTGATCAAAGTGCAATCCTCTTCATCACCTTCATTTCTTCCTCACATTGTTCCATGAAGATGACTTATTTGCTCCAGCAGTGTTGCTGGGAAGTATGAAATGGGTGTAACTTTACTATTCAGTCAGCATTATGAACCACTCATGGAAAATTTCTACATCAAGATATTCTTAAAAATAAAAGCTTTTCTAGAAAACAGAGCCTTAGAAAACTAATACAGAATTTTAAAAAGCCAAACTATCTCGATTTTTGAATGTGTAAATACCATGAAGGAAAATGAAGTATTTAAAGTTTTCGCCTTTTGCATCTTCTTATTCTTTTGCCTTTTCATTGTGCTTGATGCCAAATAGCACTTTGAGACTTCACAGTTAAGAAAATCATTAGTGTTCTGTGCATGCCACCTTTTTTTTCCTATTGGATCTATTCATTTTTCAGATGCCATAGGAAACCCAGAACTGCAGTACCAGGAGTTTGTCCTTAGTTCTTATTGTAATACAGAGAAAACAATAGCTAAATTTCTCAAACACTTAAATCCCGTCACAGTGTTCTGATCCCTTATTACATGCAGTAATTAACCCCCTAGATATTATGGCATAAGCAAATATTTTTAACTTCCAGGCCCTTATGGGACATTTGACATTGACTTTGGGAAGAAAAGGGCACAGGCAGGGCAACTCTAAGCACCAGAAAGCCTTTGAAGGAAATCAATGCTCTATTACATAAACAGAGAAAAGCTTCTTTCTGATAGAACAGCTCAGAAACTTGAATTTTCTTATCTCTTTCCATGCCACAAGCAAGGCTTGATGAAAGCCTAGATGTGATAATGCAGCCTACTAGAAGCAGCTGCAGAGCTATAACAGAAAATCATGCTGCTCATCACAGCATTGCTGTGAACTGCACTGGGCTTGAATGCAGTGTTGCATTTAAAACACAGCCAAGATCTACTCTCAGCCACAATAAAAATCATAGAATTTTCATCTGTCTACTGCCCATCACATGCTGCTGTGGCTGTCTTTGAAAATGCAGAATAATAAGTAAAAGAAAGAGATGTTATTTTGATGGAAGATGTTTGAAAAAGCCTGCTGTAGGTCTGTGTGAACTGAAAACTTAGTGACCCTAGTCCCTTCATTGATGGTCATCTCTTCTCAAAAAAAACCCAACCCAACCCCTAAAAATTATTCCCCCCCCCCCACCACCTTTCACCTTGTTTTCTTTAAACTTGAATCCCTTTCCAAATATAAAAAAAATAAAAACATGTAATTATCACACATCTGTTATTTATCAGAACAATTACTGTCGCATCTGTTAACATTTAGTTTTCCCCAACTCTTCATCCTGTCCCCCTAGATTATGGTTTCTTTGAGATGAGACTAATTGATTATGATGGCTTTTCTCTTTGCAGGTGTTTCTGTGATGCCCAACACCCTGTTCCAATTTTCTTCGAGCAGGCAGCCTTTTGGTCTGAGGAAAGTTCTGCTCATGATGATTACATGTGCAATGCACTGAATTGCTCCAGACAGCTTAGCTTGGAAGTGCATGAAAAACCAGGTCTTACAAGGGAGAAATGCCAAGAAAAACAATCTCAGCTTTTTGACTAAAGTGACAGACATAAAACCCACAATGAGAATCAATGAAATTCTTAAAATAATGAAAATTACTAACCACTTCATCTCTCTATTTCCTCCATCTTCCCTGTATCTCTAAACCCATACCAGACTTTTCTTGTTAAAAAAAAAACCAAACAAATGAAAAAGCCCCACAAAAATACCCCAACTGGGAAACCAGTAAGAATTCACTATCTGCCCCTAGAATTTCAGCCCAAAAATACAATGATTCAGGTAAGCATTATGACACCACTAGCTATTTTACTATAATTATGTATTTTGACACATAAGTAAAACTTTTGGTGAGTTTTGCCACTGATTTCAGTGGGGATAAAATATCCTGAAAAAGGTATTATGATTGTTAATTAAATTCTTCGAGGGGAAGTTTCTCCATCTCATAAAAGAAACAAGAACAATTATTAGCCAAGTCTAAGCCGGACATCCGTAAAACAAGTCCAAATATCATATAAGAGTAATTAGGTTATGCTAAACATGAGTTATTGCAAAACCATCTCTTGCTTCCAGACTGAACAAATAACCTGAATTACAGCTTGTAAAAGGTGCAGTGACCATTTCTAGAAATGGACACGCAAATATTGTGATGAGCAATTTTATTTAAAAATGGATCTTATTTTGAAATCATAAGGCAGATCTTATAAGCATTTTTATGGTTTTCTCTCATGTAAAAAAAATTTTAATAGTCTGGTTTTGTTACCAGGTTAAAGTTTATCATAGGAAGGTAAAAATATATTAATGACAAAAGGGAATTGGTTACAGCTCTTGTCCTGCAGTAAACTACAAAATCCTATGAGGAAATACATCTTAATAAGTTTAATACATAGTTGATAGCCATACGACGTTCTTTCACTTTTTTCTGATCTAAGTTCTAAATGTAATTCAACAAATGTTAGTCTAGAATTCATCCAGGTGAAACACGAGATTAACTTTGTGAATATAACTAGGGCAGGGGAACTGGCTTGAAAGAAATGTCTCTAATTTCCCTCAGTTTTTCACTCTGCAGTCATTCTCATTCAAATGTCAGATGCTGCCAAATTTTACAAAATATTTATCATATGGATGGCAAACATCAGTAGGTTTTGTTAGGTTCTTTATGCTTTTGCATAATTTTTGTTAATTGGATTCAATAAACAAAATTAAACTCTCATGGTTTTCCTATAGAAGCTGCCTATGTGAATCCCATTATCTATGATTTTTAAACTTAGTCTAGAACAGTGCTGCTCTTTATATCTAACAAGTTCAGCCAACATCATGGCATCAGGGTGACTTTCTGAAATTCATTTCAGTTTATCCTAATGGCAGCCCAGCAAGGTCAGAATACACCATCCCTATTTTTAAAATGCCAAACTGACATCCGGAGTAAACTGAATTTTAGGCAGGACTAGAAGCAGGCATAACTGCTCTGACACTGTGCTGCTAAACCACCAAAGGAAAACATTTTCAGCCTGGGTTGTCTTCCACCCTGTGCCCTCCCCTCCACTGTGGTCCTTACACATTTGGGCTCTGGTCACGAGGTGCTGACAGTGTGCTTATTCTGCCCTGTGTACCAGAGATCTGTCACTGTGCCAGACCATTCTTCTCAGCCTTAATAGTTGGTTATTTTATGAGCTGCAACAGGTATTGCTTAGCTCCAGTCATCTGTGCCTTTATTAACCAAAAGCATAAAAAGCCTAAATATTACTTTTGTTTTTCTGTACCTTCATACTCTCTAGTTTGGGATTGTTTGAGTCAGAACTGTGATGTACTCTGAGAAAGGCTCAAAGCTTCCAGTAATTCTAAAAGCAGGAAATACGAATGAAAACCTTCTTTTCAGGGGACACCCATACTAAATACATGGATCTGAAAAATTCAGATAGTCAAAAAAGAATCTATTGCTTGAGTGTTCAGTTGTACTGGGATCTTTGAGCACATTTTGTACCATATATTTGGTGTGTTGTTACGGTCAGGTCCAAAAGTGGTGTAGACAATCCTTCCAGAATGTAAATTAAAATATACCGTATCTACATTACACTGAGGCTTTTATCTCAAGTGGAACATTATTCTATATACCTTGGACTTTGGGAATTACTGAACTACTACCTTAAGTAGTCTGGGCTTCAGATCCCAGGAGCAACTTCTTAACTCTTATTTCTCTATTAACAATACTCCAGTAAGAAAATAAAATCATTTATTGCTGAAATGTAAAACAAAATTACTCCTGTGGTATCCAAGAAAGCTTTCTATTTCAGAGATGTCTTTTTCTGCATGAGGAATTTTACTTTTCCACTTAACTCCTCTAGTGTATCTTAATTATCATCCACCCATTTTCTCAGTTATATTCTCTTTACTGGCTGAAGGAGACCTATTATAGAAACCTGCATTTTTAGTTGAACTTAGAAGACGACATTCAGGCTCTCCTGTGCAATAATGGAATCTCTAGATCACGGTGATATTCATAACTCCTACAATATCTCTAAAATTTTATTTCCTACTTCTGAACAGTAAACATATATGTTGATTTTTCAGTGAAACACTGGAAATGTGACCAGAACGCACAACATAATAGGAGATCAAAACAAGATGGATTGATTTGATTTCTCTTTTCAGTAAAGCTTCCTCAGGCTACTCTATCGTAGCACACCGGGAAGTTGGGCACCCTTCCGTTTTTACAGTTTAATTAAATAGCAAAGGATTAACAATAAATATTACATGTTTCAAACTGCAATCAGCCTCAACTCCTCACTCCAGAAATAACTCCTCTGACTACAGTCAACTGTAGAAAAATAATTCTGTGCATCAAAACGAGAGATTTGCAACACCATGATTATCAATTACCAGCTGCTTCCATGACTGAGAACGTGTTTTGCATTGGCCATTCAAGCTTGGACATTCACCACATTCACACAGAAGAGTCCTCTTCATTGTTCCCTCTCCACAAAAAACCCCCCCAAAACCCAAAAAAAATCCCCAAACAAACAAACAAAAAAAACCCACATGAAAAGCTTGGATTTCTTCCACTGTGCATTGAAGAAACAAAGAATGTGTGTTCCTCCACCAACTCAATACAGCATTTAAAGTCACATTGTGGTTCAGAAACACCAGGGTGAATAATCCCTCTTTCTGAATGCATCCAATGGAAGGACTAATACAAACATGTTCAATTGAAGAAATGCTTAAAGTAATGATTTAAAATCCACTGAAATTATGTGCATTTTACTTTATATTATCCAAGTGGACTTCAAGAACTCATGTTATAGCCTTGCACATGAACTCTCTCCTAGATACCATCTAACTTGCCTCTCTCTATTAAGTAATCAGGCAACATTCTTTTTCAGCAGACAGTTCCACAGGATTCACTTTCTTGACCAATATTTGACGTGTATATAATGCCATCAATTTTACCTTTAAAACTCTGACACTTCATTCAAGTCAATTAGTCCCTTAACATGAACTTCCTATTTACCCATTATAAATAAACAATTCATATTTAGTATCTCAATAATCCATATGAGCAACGGATAATAAAAGCCTCTTGTCTTGAATCTGAGAGGGCAGCGTGTCATGGCCATGACTGCTTGGCCCATCTACTCCCAACAGGGGCAGCCAATAATTAGATGGGAACACTATTTTTCCTTTTCTCAATTTAAAATCAAAATCTCTTCATTCACAGTAGGCAATTATGAAACAGTGGCCAATGACACAGCGTGAATAAAGCAACAATTTCCTAATATCTAACCTACAATGTTCCCCTTTGTTTTTTGTGTGCCAAAATAGTGCCAGATTAGATATTACATATTGATGCCAAACAGCTTAAGACAAACTCCCCCACCTAAATTCTCAAGATCTGAGTAGTTACAAGAACATCATTTTAATTTTTGCATGGATCTTCTGCCACCACCAGTCCTTTGCTCTGCATGCTGTGAATGTCTATTCCCCATGGCATTGTAGCCCCTTTCTTGCACTCAAGAGAAGCTCCCACTGATATTTGCAGAGATCAACTCACTATGTCACTTCCTCAGCCCTTGGTACAGTTTCTGGAGATTACTCCAGCTGAGGCACTGTTTCCTTTAATTTGCTTTGTACCACTTTTCAGAAAAACAATATGTGAAAAATAGTTCTCTGTTCAGGCCAAACTTAGTCTTTAGTTGCCCATATTTAGGCATAGGGAGATGAAAAAGGAAATTTTTTCAAAGGAAAAGACATGTGTAAAAGAGATGAGACTTAAAATGTAACACTCATTCTATTTTCATTTGTCTCTAAGTAGGACTCCAGTTGTTCTAAAAGTACAATACAATTAGTTTCATTTGGCTTGAATTCATCAGTGCTACTTCATATAACTTCTACATAAAAGCACAACTAGGGAAAAAGAGAAAAAACCCCACTATTCATTGAGAAATAGGATTTCTTTCTAGAAGAAAGATACACCAATAGCTAAGTTACAACTTCATACTGAAAACATTAACATTGTGCTTCAAACTATTAAAAATTTTGTATTTCTTAGAAGTTATTGGCCTGAAAACTCCTGCACATGTCACCCAAGTGACAACAAAGCAGACAAGCAGGGTACAAGCAGCGAGGGGAGATCTGGGAGCCCCAAACAAATGAAGGATGAGATGTGAACCTCTATTAAAAGCCAAAGGCAAAGCTTAGAGCTGGCTCATACCGCTAGATTGTCATAGCTGACACTGGCAGGAAGGGATTTCACTTTTATTGGGCACCAGCTTATGTTACAGAGGTTTTACTGCCTGCTATCTATAGGGAGCTATGGCAAATGCCATCAGCAGAAGCTGACACAGAGCCAGCCTCCAATTTTACACCGTTTGCCAGAAGTCAAGAGCCATCAGACACCTCTCCAAAGAGTGCTGACAAACAGCAACTCTTTGGAAGCTTTAACACACTGAAACTTGCAACTGCTTCTGAGATACTTTATCGCTTTTGGAAGTATAAGAGACATTTATGGCTCTTCAAGACAGTATTTTACAAATTCTAGCAAAGCTATTGGCCTTTCAGTCTAGATTATTGCATTTGTGCAAAGAATATAAGCTGGTGATTGACAATATTTCCTCTATGTATTTATTTCACACAAATTCACAGAGATTCCTTGTTTGTTCACGTTTCAGAAAGTAATTAAGTATTGGACCTCATAGTAACAGCAGAAAGAACGGGATTCTTTGCTCAAAGAGGACTTCCTGTCACCAGGAAATTAAATGTTTCTTCTGGCAGATAGTAAAGTACACACAGAAATAAAAATTAATCTGTAGGCTTACACTTACATGCTTTCTCAAAGTTAATTAAGAAGAAAGGTTACCCAAGGTTCAATGAATGAGGCAATACCAACTCAGGAAGTGATCTCAACTTACAAGAGAGGAAAAATACAAAATTTCAATTGTTGAACAGATATAATAGATTCTTGTCTTTTCTGATTTTTTGAAACTGTGACTCTGAAGTCCTGTATGAACGCTGGTGGGGTTTACAGAGAGGAACACACTCCCAAAGATGAATAACAAAGTGACAAAAGGTTGGATAATTAACACAGAATCAGGAGAGGTCCTGTCTGATTATTACCCCGACTTCCCCAGATATTAATAACACACAGGGTGAAAACCTGTCCCCAATTCATGCATTGGCAATTCAAGAACTGAAACTCCATAGGTGCAAAAATTTCCCAAGTTTTCATGTCAGAAAAAATAGTAATTAAATAAAAGATCAATTTCTTTAACACTACCAGTGCTATAAACAGGGGGAAAAAAATAAAATTTTTTGGGTGACATTAGTTTCTCAATCATCCTGCAATTAGTGACTTTCTCAAGGATGAACTTGTGAATGTGTTTCACCTTTTAACTTGTCATTTTTAGGCCAAGATAGAGCTTGGGAGTGACAGTACAAACCTAGTAGCAGATGTTATTTGATTTAAGGAAAGGACAGGAGGGTAAAGACTTCAGAAATTTTTTTCTGACAGTCATTCTAACTGCCTGCACTATTAAGCTTTGACCTTCAAATGAAATCCAAAACAACTTATTTATCACCTCTCTGCGACCCCATTTTTGCTGAAGATACATCGAGACTTGAAGAAGTGAACAACCCTCTTCTCAATGATAGCTTGGACTATGTATCTTAAAAGTTGGTGGTACAGAAACAACTTACCTCCTGGGAATAAATCTAATTAGGAAATCAGGACTAATATAACCCTAGAGACTAAAAATACCTGGGATGTAGGATTTAGCTCTTCTAAGAACAGTGTGACAGGAGGCTATGCAGGAGCATTCTGATAGATTCCATCATACAAATGTAGCCAGAATAAAAATTCTGTAGGACAACATTTACAGTCTTGTTTCAGTTAAGGTGCTTTCTGAAACACACAATTACTCATTTTCAAAGCTGTCTCTATCACCATCCAAAACATTGGTCTAGAAAAAGCATTTTAAATATCTATATCAATTTCATTTAATTCCAGTAAGCAATGACTAGAAGAGAGAAGCACAGACTGTCTTGAAAATCTACATCAAAATTATCTTTCAATGCCATACATTCTTTAAAATCTAGGATAAAACGATCTAATAGATCCAATGATACTTTAAGGCATTTTTGTGAAGTTCAGATATTTCAGATACTCTATAATTAAAGTACCATCCACATAGAGGGACAGAAACAGTTCATTGCTTTTAAATATATGTAGGGCATCAATGAGGCACAGAAATTTCATATGGCCTTTGCATGCTTACGGCCCTGGGATCAGGACTGAATTGTTAAGCAAACTTCTCCAAAACTTTACTGGCATCAACTCATGACAGAGCTGCACAATTCATTTCTAGATTAATTTTCTCTGATGTTTTTGTATAATGCTGAGGCTCTAAAAATACTCCACAAAAGCTGAAAAGCATAAAGCTAGCTAATCTTTATGGTAGGACAAATTGTTTTTGTGATAGGCTAAGAGAAAGATTTATGCATGTGGTAGAAACTTGAAATAGATCTGCTTTACTGTAACAGACTCTGTTGTTTTATTTTGACCTTTTAAAACATTTAGATAGGTCAGAGTAAAATTAACAGGCAGTAATCACCCTCTCCAACACAGTAAGCCTAAGTAAATCCATTCTGCTGCTCCATTAAGAATGCCATAGGCCACTGCATACAAATTTAGGAATTCCAGTGGGTCATTGAATGCTTGCTAGCTGCAAAAATGACTTTGGAGACACTTTTATCAAATGCCAGGAATAAGGAGAGAATCCTGCATGTTTACTCCATGCTGCTCTGGCAGGGAACCAATAATAGCAAAGGAACTTGGAACTGCAGGACTAAATCCCCATTTGTCTCACCCTCGTAGTCATAAAACTGTTTATGTAGATAAAAGGACTGACAATTGTATCAAGTGCTGTGCACTGAATGACTGAAAGCTTCCAAACACTCTCTTTAAAAGAAAATAATAGCCTTAATAAATCAGCTTCTTAACAGATAGCATGAAAATTTATGCCACTAGTAAAATATGTGTAAAATATTGTGCATTTGTTGTTCTGTGGCAGGGTATACTTCTGTCTTACTTTGCATAAGAAAAACAATCTCAGAAAGTTACTAGCCTTATATTACACAAAGAGAAATATAATCCAGAAGATTTACAGTGTTTGTATCAAGGAAAAAAGAAATTATGTATGCAGTGTGGGAGAAAAAAGTAAGGATGACAGGTGGCAGATTCAAAAGTGTTTTAACACAAGTTCTGTAGTTACAGCAAATACCAACTGCTGTGGAGAAGGCTAAAACAAGAAAGGAATAGAAATATGTTTTAACTGTTGCACTATTTATTTTTGTAAGCAATGTGAAAGTAATCACATTTAAAACATCAGACTAAGTAAAAGGATTTAGAAAGCAAAGTTAGAAGACTTTCTGTTTGATTCTTCACATTTCTCCTAATCAGATTTTTTTCACAACAGGAATATTAAGAATCTATAAATGGCCTGTAATATGGTCTTCTCATGCAGAGCATACAGTAAGTGCTCCCATGGTTAATCTGGTGCATTCCAGACTCATGGTTTCACAGCAGGAAACAGCAGGGAAATCATCACAAGATATTCCTGCTCTCCACACAGTCTATGCTCCCCTTGAGCCAGCTGATTTTGACAGAAGTGTTGGCACACCGCGTCACAGAGGAAGCAGCAAGGACAGAGCTGGTAGATTGAAAGAGTACTTTGAACTGGCACTAGCACTAAATGCTTCAAAATTAAAAACCCAGGCACCCAGCAGTGATATTTGAAATGCTGGCTTCAGCAGCCTTCGTTGGTGCTCACAGCCTTCCCACATTCACCCCATTTTCTTACCCCCACTTATTTATGCCAGAATAACTAGTATAGTTAAAAGCCTAAAATGTACAGGGTTAAAGCTGTAAAGTGTTCTTTCTTGATGTACTGCTTTCACCCCAAATTAATTCAGACATTCAATTTACAAAGTTCTACAGAAACACTTTCACTGTCAGACCTGAAGCAAGGGGAACTGTGTTCACAACATTTTTAAGACAGTTTTGCTAAAGAAAGGCATCTCATGGAACTAAACAGAACACGAGGAAGAAAAGAAGTCCTGCACTAGGGCTTTGTTACTCTGCACAGCTGGTGACATTTCCCACAGATGTTGCTACTAAATATCAATAAAATGCAACAGCACAGAATAAGCAAAAGATAAATAACACATGTCATTTGGCATGGGTCATACCTCAGGTGACAATGCTTCAAGTATCACTGCGACAGGAAAATAATAGAAATTAACTTGGAAGAGATAAAATAGAGAAGAAAAGTCTTAACTCCCATGAACACACATAACAATCTATGGGATTTTGTCAAAGATTTTCAGCCTTCAGTAGTCTAAAGAAAAAAAAAAAACAAACCAAAATTCTAAATATGGATTAGAAACCTTACCAGAGAATGGAATAAGCAAATATACCAGCATTCAACAACTCCTACAAGTTTAAAGACAGCAAAGGGTACGCAAGGGCCCTAGGAGGGTCTGTCCTGGAGGTTTGTCTGCCTGGGCTGGGGGCCAGGGCAGGAAGTGCAGCTGCAGCCTGGCCAGGCTGTCCCCCTCCCTGCATAGCAGGGCCAGAGCCCCTTCCTGGGGGAAGCCGCTTTCCAGCTGAGCCTCTGCCCTCAGCCCTCAAGCTGAGCTGCACCTCCTGCTGTGGTGCAGCCCAGCTCCTGCCCCTGTCCCTTTCTGGGCCCTTTATCCAGCGCCCCATGCCTGACAACCTGGCCATGTCACAGTGCCTGCCTGGCCACCCCAAGGCTGGGCTTGCCCGCGGTTCCCCTCGCTCAGGAACTGCTGGCTGCTTTAACACCCTCATCTTCTGGCTCACCCTCTCCAGGAGCTGCCAGCCCTCACTGCTCCACGGCTGTCTAACCTTCCTTTCCACTAGTATTCAGGAGGGAATATAAACTACAGGACATGATCTATACTGGTCTAATTACAACTGAAATAACTCTTATGCAGCTAACTTGGCCAAATGAAGCTGAAAGTATAGAAGAAAAATATTATTAGGTAAATCTGACATTCGTTGCAGGTAAATATTCCATATAAAATTAAACTCTGTGGTCACATGTTCTCAAAATTAATATGAAAAAGATGGCTTCTGTCACCATTGACATGACAGTGAGAATGACAGGAAAACTTGAGCTTTGCCTAGAAACTGAAATAACTGGCTGGCAATGCTTGTAGATGGTTAAACTCAGCAGTGATGAAACAAGAGGATATCAACCAAACCTTGCTTAAAGGGAGCCAATTCTTTAATAAACTTTATAATTTATAAATTATAAATAATTATAACTTGATAATTGTAAAGATTTAAAACTCCAGGACAGCCTTCAAGGGAAAGGCATTGTTATTTTGGTGGTTCTACTCATGCATTGTCCAAACTTACTCAAGTCACATAGCTCTTCCCCAAGATACTCTGCCAAGCAACAGGCCTGCACTATCTCAACTCCCCCTTATTTAGAATGGGACCACTTACATTATACTACCAGATGCAGTTCCAGCTTTTAGAAAGGAAAAATCCAGAGATTCCATGGCATTCTATTCCAGAGAATCTTTGTTCTGATATCAAGTTATTTTTAACATATGACATTTCTAAAAAGTTGCTTGTCGTCAGGGATGTAATCCAATTTCACAGGCTTCTCCAAATTGCAATATCATCTTTTCTAACAAAAGTTACTTGTGCTAGAAAGTAACTTTAATGAAGAGCTACTCAAAAACCAGACAAAATGCAAAGCAATATAACAACCTAGAACCTGGCCTGACATAAACCTCCCAAAACCACCTACTGTTGCTGGAGTCAGGAAGGAGGAAAGAAGGCCGTATTTACAACACATGAGCAATTAATTTTCCAATAAGTATCATTTCATGCATCTTCCTAATCTGGGAAAAGTCTGATCTCTCTTCACCACAAGGAATTACAGATCCCCAAGGCCAGGCTATCTGCTGAATCTAATAATCACTGGGTAACCAGAGACATGGGATTACAACAGAACTGTTCTAAACAACTTCTGTTGTGCCAATTTTCTGACAAAAGGCACTCTTCTTGTCAACTAGCCTGGCAGCTAACAGTGCTGGATGCATATCCCAGCAGGAATCATAGGCAAGCAATGCCACAGCCATAACTTGTTCTTCCACCAAAACCAACCGGGACTCTGGAAAGCTGATCCTGAGCTTTTGCAGCAGTCAGCACATGTTATCACATTAGCAGGGTTCTGATGTACATAAGCATCCACACCGAGTTACAGCAGGAGGAATCAGAGCAGGGAGTAAAGAAATGGTAAAGAAATGCAACTCTTCTGTGGATGCTCAGTTCTGCAGTACAGCAGAAAAGAGGATAAGTAACCAAATACAGATAAAAACAAAGTGAAAAATAGAAGGGTGGGAATATTAAAGTGATTAGGAAACCAAATGCAAAAGAAATAAACTAGAAGAGAGATAAAAGAAGTTCAAGGAGCAAAAAATAAGAAATTGAACAAGCTGAGTGTGCATAAACATCAATTATGGAGAATTCAGATTCCTTCAGCTCTAGATTTTTGTTAGTGATAACATTAACTGATTCAGTTACAGATACCAAAAATTAATTAAGAACTCATAAACTCAGACAAAACTAACAAATTCTTGCCTGTGACTGAACTGAGTTGAGCATATAAAGCTGGTAATCAATTTGGCCCTGAACACTTTCATAGCTAGATACTGGCAAGAATAACTAACTTGAAAGTTTAGGGGCGATTTACAACCAGCTTGACAATCATCCCTCATTTAAATTGATTAAAACAAGTAGATATCAAAATATCTTCAGCTTGACAAGAAAAACACACAGTTTTACATAAAACTTTCAAGTGACTCAGAAAACACGTGTGTGTTGGCAATAAAGTATGTTTTCCATGTAGAAATACTATTTGCAGCCCTCTAACCCACAACAGAAATCACGTCAGACTACACACAGAAGATGCAGTTCAACAGGGAATTTCTTTAATAGGTAAACCATACAGTGCATCCAATTTCTGCCATAACAAACAGGACTGACCTTTGGTTCCACTTAGGAAAAGTAGCAAATGAAGTCTCTCAGTAAAACTAAGCTGGGAAGTTGTTACAAAGACAAAAAATAAAATAAATTCTTACCTTTTAATCCAAAGGCTTCAGCAGCACAAAGAGGAATCATTTGCAGTTAGGAGCCAGGTGCACAAGCTCTGGCGGCATCTACAGACTGCTGGCCTGACATGGGGCTTCTTAATGTGTCCTTAACGAGTCACCTTCATGACCTGCATGCAGACAGCAAAGAAATGAGCACCTGCACACCTCTCACAACGACAGCCTCACCTTAGCACCCCACTATTACAAATGCAGGGTGAACAGAAAGTAAGGCAAGAGCAGAGCTAGAGGTACTACAGGGTGTGCCCTTATCACCATGTGTTTTATTTTTACTGCTTTCTAGTCCATGCAGAGTATTGGTGTTGCATAAAAAGCATACCAAAAACATACTGCACAAATTCCCACACACGCAAGCAAACAAAAAATATTAAGAAATAGAGGTAATAAGGAAACTTCAAAGCTTAAAAACATTTAATTTGTCTAGAAATGTTAACCATTGTGGCAAATGACACAAGAGAGTCTGATACTGTTTTTTAAAAAAAAAGTAAGTTTTTAATCACATTTCTCAGTATCAGTGTATCTTCATACAAACAGTATGACTTGAATATGTAGTTTCAATACTCTGAGGTTCAGCTGCCTAAAAAGCAAGATCAATTTACTGTTTCTGAGCTCTTCATCTGCACCACTGTGCAACTCCACTCCTCACTGCTATAGCCTCAAGAATTTTATGACATATTAACCGTGATAGCACACTTATGGACACAGATATAGTAATTTAGACAGAAAAGCAAACACAGCTGCTCCTTTAGCTCAAATTTTGGGCCTGAGCATTAAGCAAGACTTTACCTGTAGACACGTCACATTTCCTTCTTAAAAAGCAAGGCTTTCTTTCTAATGGAAGGTGGACAAAATTACACATCTAAGTATTTCCAAGGATTCATCTTTGTCACTTTTTACTTCTGCAACATTTGAAGGGGAAGGGAAATATGGGAAAGAATTTTTCCAATTTTGATAACATGTGGAGAACTCACTGAAACCCTCCAACCTAAATTCCAAAAAATAAGTAAAATAATTACATCAGCTTTTCAATCAACATTATTTTAGGATAATTCTATTTATACCAGTGCACACTGATAAAACAAAAAATTATCTTATTTTGGTGAGCTATGAATACTTGAACAAATGCTTAAGTATCCCATCCCAAGCATTTAGCTCAGCTTTTTCATCTCCTTACCAGTAATATCAGCTGTAAAATACATTCACTTTCTTTTTCTGCTGTGCCCAGCCATTGCCCAGCTCCTTCAACAGCGACTTCTCCCTATGTGAGTGCAAAGAATGGTATCCTCCCAGCAGGTAATGAATTGGCTGTGAGGGGGAATTTTCAGAGAGATTGAAAACACCTGAGTGGGAGGAACAGCTGTGGGGTGATGGCAGAATAAACAGTTCTGCTCTCACCCCACACAGTCGAGGTTCAAATGACAAAGTCCTGAAAACTCTGCACTACCTTGGAAATGTAAAATTCTTACGTGAGGCAGGACTTAGTGCCTCATGATGCTCTCTCACCTTGTTACCAGGAAGCCCCTTAGTTGAGCACTGCACCTTCTCTCTGCAAAGGAGGGAGGGAAGAGCAAAGAGGCTCTCGGCAGGAGGACACACTGTGTCCAGCACAGCCATGTGCCCTCTTCCCCTTTTCCTCCCACTTCATTCATTTCCAGTGTGATTTATCTCTTGGGTGGAAAAATGGTATTGAGGGACTGAGGAAATTATTCCAATGTGTTTAGGAGAAAACAGGAAACCTAAAACCTCAATTATAAGAACCATATTGGAAAAAAAAAAAAGAAGAAATTGTCTCCATTTTGCAAAAATACACAGTCAACCCCTCCTGACCTCAATAGTGTAATATTACAGTCAATACTTGTGTCTCTGCTTTTTCAAGTTTATTCAGTTTGTTTTGGAAGGTTCTCAACAGCAACCACATTGAGTTCACTCTCTCTCATGTGGCTCAGATAAAATGTGCATTACTTCAACACAGGCACTACAGGTAACCTGGAAAATTTAAATAATCCTGATGATGAAGGAATTGATACTGGCTTATTATGCTGATTAAAAAATTCTGATAATCTGTTTCTGTCCCCTCACAAATTACAACTATAAAATAATCTAAAGACGATGCAAAAAGGTCTAATCAAATTACTTTAAAGTGCACAGACATCTATATTTTATTTTAACTTATAAATTTAATAAATAACATATTATAGGTATTTTTATGCATTCTTTTGTCACATCAGTACCATGCTTTATGAATTTAAATCACCTGCAAAGATGAGGATTTAAAAAAAGTGATAAAATATGACTAGAAGCCAAAACTAGCTGTCAATCCAATACTAAATATAATCTTAGCCTGCCAGGAACAATTTTATTTCTTAATATTGCATTTATTCCACCTTGAGTAGTTAGATTTTCACTCCCTGAAGCTAAATATGAATCTAAGAAACCTGCATTACTGCCCAGCTTCAGTAAAAAGAATCAAAGGAATTCCATCACGTTTTGTCTCATTCTATGTTTAAGTGCCATAAGTGCTTTTATCTTCCTTATGAAAAAAAGGGAAATCAGCCATTCTGATTGACTATTTAATTTTTTACTGTGTATTTCTTTGCACTAATGATTTACACATGAAATATTATTTGATTTCTGTGTTTTTAACTATGCAGGATAAGGAGATTTGGAGAAACACATCAGATTTAGCACTTGTAAATGATCAGTATATTCTCTTCCTTCTATAAACCTGCACATGGACAAGAAACTAGCTCACTGGCTATTTTAAAGTGAAACTGGTAATATTTAAAGACTTCCAGAGAAACAGATGGATAAAAGGTTTAGTGAGGAAATATTTAATCAGAAGAGATTTGGCAAATTAATCTGTAAATGAGTCCTTGCATGTGTGCTCTTTTCATTACAGGGAAGCAATATCCCTGTTGCCAATCATTTCGCAGGATTTTCAGTGCCAAAGGGCACCTTGCCCCCCATTGCTCCACCAGACTTTACTGGTTTAGAAACAGCCTCCTGTACTTACAGGCCAGACTACACAACCTTTTACATTAAAACAAAACCAAACCACCACATTTCCCATTTTGACTCCCCTGAGGATTCCTGAGAAAGATTCTGCTTCTGGAAGTTGTTGATTGGAAAAATCCAGAGGTTACCTAATAAGGGAGTAGGAGTGTGACTTTGGTGTTCCAGACATGAATGATTTGGGGTATGTGTCTAATCTTACAATTCAGTTAAGTGAGCAAGGAAAAAAGAATAAATGTCAGCTTATAACTGGCCATATTGTTTGCCAAAAAAACCTACCAGGCTGCTTATTTCTAACAAGTTTTATAATGGCCTAAATCCACATCATAGCAATACCTTACAGGCCCTCACCATAATGTTAGCTTTTGAGTATTTATAGCTCCACTCTTTATATCACAGGGAAAGTATGCAGGGCCTTATACTTCGGTGAGCAGAGATCATGGTGTCAGGAAACTCTATAGTCACTTTGCTGTAGTGCAGTGGCTTCAACAAATAATAAAACACAAGCCTTAAAAAGGCAAAGCAGCCAGTGTGTGGAACACCTTAATCTAGTTCAGAAGAATTATTTAACCAAGAGGTAATGATTTCACATTGGTGATTTGTTTTTCTCATCAGCTTTCAGGTATAGTCATAATTTATATGTAATTCTGAATAGAAATCTAGGCTGAAATGACTGCTTGAAACTCTAGACAACTTTTCTTTCCAGCCCTTCCTGAGCTTATAAAATGGAACAGGTGTTACAGTAACTGGACTTGCTCCTTTCCCCTTGAGCTAACTCTGTGCCACAAAGAAATTGAGAAGCTCTTGCCTGCATTTCTCCGAGCATATTAAAGAAGGCTTTACCGTGAAAATATTTGATAGAAATAACAACACTGATTTACTGCCATTTACCACAGCTGCCTGCCATCCACTTCACACTGAAATGTAATTATGCCTGGGACATCCCTTCAGTGAAACGTCCATTCACCATAGCTATAGCATTAAAATAACAAATAAATCTCAGGAAGGTACAACATAACTATTACAAGACAAGCAGGTGGTTGTGTGTCTAAATTGCTCCATTGTGACAGCTTCATTTCATAATTTGTGTGTACTACATGAAGAAAAAAATATTTTTATATTAGAAATCCAGTTTAGAGACATCTCTAAGGGGTTAAGTTAAAAAATGATACCCTTTCTCAGACTTCCAAATCTTTAGGAAGAATGCTTTTCTTGCCTCCAAAGAAAGAAATGTAATTATTTAAAATCCTGTTGGGATTTGTTTACACTACTATAAAATTTGGTATGCCGTATATGCCAAGCCTGGTATGACTTTAAATACACAGTACAGCTGCTGTACTTTCCCACCCAAATATTGTAGATAATCTCTGATATAAATGTAAATGCATGTTCCTGGTGAAGAAGAACATCTACCATCTCTGCATGTTCCTAGCACATGAAGACTAAAATAAGAAAGCACAGAGCTAAACAGGCATTAAAATGAGCAGTGCTTCATCTTTCTCAACACAGCTCAAGTTCATTTGCAGCTTACACTCTCTGGAATTATATGTTCTTAGCTCTTCTAGAGAATTCTCTTTGGATGAAACCAGGAAATGTTAGAGTATTGGCATTTTTACTTAAAAAATCCAGGTGCCTGAGCAGCTCTGAATCACAGTTCTCCATCCTATGGCCAGCTACGGGCTAATCATTCATACATTAACCTCAGTTTGACTTGTTATACTGACAGCAATGTGGATGTATGAGATTTATGAGATTTATGTAAAGAAAGTTTAATCCATTAGAAGAAAACTACTAAGTCAAGCACACCACATTGTGGGCTAAGATGTAAAAGGCTCCTTCCCACTAGAGATTCATTCCTTTCTGGATCTAACCCTTCTTTGCCAGCAACTGCCCACCCACAGTGATTATAAAGGATTGTGTAAGCTTAAATCTTAATGTAACATTAAGAGAGAAAATTGGATGTTTTCTGCTGGCTTCTGCATAAGGGCAAATTTCACTCAGAATGTAAATCAGATTTTTATATGATTCATTTTTCAGTCTATTACCTAATAATTTCTAATGCTGTCAGAAAGATTATGGAACAAACAGATTTTGTCAGGGGGATAGACTGAATGATTTCTTGAGGCCTCTTCCAACCCTATTTTTCTACATTCCTATAATTTTGGAAAGATGCTAAAATTTTCGTACTGTAGCTGGAATCTGAACCAGAGTATTGCTTCACTACCCTGAATGGCAAATGTGGAGCCTGAACCCCAGACCATCAAAGCTGAGCATTAAACTCCATGACATACAACGGCGGAAATGTTCCATTCAACTCCCCAATGTCCTTGTTGGAATTCTTGAAAATCCTGGCATTGCTTCTCTTTTCAGACAATCCTGTCAATACTAGGAAACCACAAAAGACCAAAGAACCACACAGCAATATGATTAGTAATATCCTTTGTACGCTACACAGAACACAGTAAAAGCCATGTTCTAGTATGAGTGTCCATAGGGCTTGGACAGAGGAGAGGGAACGGAACTCTGGAAACTCCTGGGGTGACTTTGGACAAATGCCTCAAGCTGAGTCTAGAACACTAATTTGTTATTTTGGAGTGCTTCTGTGCTCCTAGTCAATTTGCTTTCCTTCTCCATGTTCCAAATCCAGCCAAAGGAGAGTCCACACCCCCCATACCTTGCTCTTTCATGAACCAGAGCCACTAGGAGTATCCTCACTGCTCATTCTTTCTTTCAGACGGCACTGGGCTGAGACATTCAAACTCCAAACCTGGAGCTGTAATAGATATCTTCATTTGAGCAATGATGCTAAGTCCTGTAGTAGGGCTATAACAAGACAACTGTACCATTTCCAAGACCCCAGCTGGTATTTCCCATAGCTTTATGCTGCATATGTCCATAAGACAATTTAGTAGAGCTATCTGGGGATCTCCGGACTGTTCTGCACTGTGTAATTTAACCAGATCCTTTTCTTTCTAGTTGTCCATCTAACACAGGATCAGTATTCCCTTCTTTATAAAAATGTAATTGCAATAAACATTCACAAAGATATTGTGACACCCAGGTACTGAATTATTGGGAGTGAAGAGAAATACCCTAGGATGAGATAACTGGGATATAGTCATTAAAAAAAAAATACCATTATTTTGAGTGGGATAGATATATGTCCACAAAACAAAGCAAAGCCACAGCAACTCCAAAGCACTAGATAAGAGAGAGAGAGGTTCTCCACGAAAGTATTAAGAATGACTTCATCAACAGAAAATCACATTGTCACAGAGGGGAGACTGATTAGCCAGTCATTGCTGGTTTAGTGTACCATATGTTCACAGGTAAAGCTCTACCTCAGACTCTGGAGAAAACAGGTGATGCTTTCATTCCAGGCTTACATTTTACCTCTAGGCAATAAAACAATGCAGAAAAGTTCCTAAAGCTGAGCAAATCTAGAAAAAAAATCTAGACAATAGAACACTTTGATCAAACTACACTCCTTCTAACCATAGCTAAAGCTACATGAATCTTAAAAAAATCTAAGAGCAAAAGAAGGATGAAAGAAGGGGATGGGCCTTTGTATGAACGCATACACCTCTAAGAGAAGATAGAACACCCACCTCTGATTTCTGAGACTTCATAATGCAATATTAAAACTGTGTGTTGTGAACAGATGGATAAAGCTCTACTGGGATTGCTTACAGAGTGTAAATATACTGAAATACATTGGAACCTATTTTCACTTCAAGATCTCATTCTCTGCGGTGTAGACAGCCCTAATGAGTAAAGCAGCCCATCCCAGCTGACATACTTCAGCAATTCTAAACCACAATTATCCTTTCATGTTATTGTTATGTGCATAAATAATTTTTTTAAAAACTTGCAAAACACAAAATACTCCATCCCAGAAGGGAAACTGTATAGTCAGAACATCTCATTGTTCTTCGAAAGATAATTAGGAATAATATGATGGGAACTTTTAGAACATACTGCATCAATCAAGTTCTGCATGAGTAATTATAATAATGTTTTGCAACATCATTAATTTTGTCTGCAGAACATGTCTCAGATTTCTGAAATACAAGATTTGTTCCCCAAAGGACATTAGCCCTCAGCATAAGTTCTTGGCTAATTTCTGTGATTCTGCTGAGAACATCTGAGTTGTAAAGAAATATTTGTTTTCTGGGCTAGAATTTGGGTGTTGAGTTCACAGAAGGTATTGTCTACAAGCTGACTTTCTCTTTCTATGGCAATTGTTGTTTTGAAAGATTTCACAAAAGTGTCCAAGCTGTTAGATGTAGGAAGGCTTGTGTCAGTACGCATTAAAATTCCTTGTCCTTCCAGTGTGAAGCCAGCTCACTTCTTTCTCTTTACTGCTCCTCAAATGAGAATCTATCTATTTCTTATGGCTATATCTTCAGATTTCAATTGGGTTTTTTATTATTATTTTTAATGCTAGTATCAAAAAGAAAGGAATTATTTTCTCCTCAAAAGTCAACAGGTTGAGAATAGCTTTACTGTTAAAAAAAGAACAAGATTAAGGTTTGCCTTCAAAGGGCAGGAATTGAAAAAATGAGTCAAAGAACTATTTTGTTACAAATCACATAAACTCACAGTAGATTCAGAAATTATGACAAGGGTTCATATAAGCAAAGATCCATCAAGCATTTCATAAAAATAGTTAGAAGGAAAAGAGAAACTTTAAACAAAGGCCAGCAGTTGCTCAGATAAGACATATGGAGGAAAACAGATGCAGAACCTAAATGGGGAAGAGAGGACTGGAAAGGAGACAAGGAACTAATTGTCTGAACTGACAACATCTCCATGGGAGACACCAGAAATGTGAGATGGTTGTCAGTGACAATATGACCCTAAGATAGGTTTTAAGCAAGACAATCAAGTAACAATGCCCTCAGTTTTCTGAAACAAATCTGCTTCTGCTTATCTTATGTGGGTCTGCCTCACCACACAAAGAGGTGCAGCCCGGCTTTCAGGATACTTGTGAAATTAAATTCCTTTTTAATGAGGAATCATATTAAATCTTTTGAAGATGACACCATTTTCAGTTAAACCAGCTCTGAATTAACAATTTCACCAGAGTTAACAAGCAACGCTTTACAAACCAAGAAACTTTTATTCCTATTTTTTGTAAGGAATTTGAAACTGATCTGTTTCAAATGCAAAACAAGTCAGATGAGATGGCAAGAATGAGATTTGGCCTGACCTTTTGGCAAGGACTTCAGTATGAATATAATATTTTCTCCCTCCAAGAAAATAAAATAATATACAGGATTATTCTCTTCCTCAATTTTGTGGTATTTCCTTACCTTCCCATCCATTCATACCTGCTCCTCGTTTCTCTCCTACCATTGCACTACAACCCAAAGACATCCTGTGGTGTATATATTTAACTGACAGTTCATTAGCATGAGAGTGAAAATTCTTTATACATTTCTTACTTTTTCATTTCATCCATAAATTTTGCTGATGCCCAGCCTGATGATTTATTAGACATTTCTCTATAACCATGGTTTCTATTGCTGTCTTCTTACTTGCTGTGTTTCACAATAGTCCAAATTTTTGTCGAGACGTAATTAAAATCTGGGGAACAGAACAGCATCCTTGCATTCTGTATGTCTTCAGTCCTTCTATGCATCACAAAGAAATCAAGAAAATCAGACTCTTGTGCAGCTGTATAATAAATACATTTATGGAACAGTATCTCCTAATAAATGACAGTGACATGAAACCTGTTTCTGATGATGTGCAAGTCTGTGTTCCAAGTTCATAAGGAATTCAGCTGTCTGCTCTTCTCAGGTAAGTTTGAACTGTAAGATTACTAGTGCAATGATCTTCTGAATGTAGGCAGCCTCCATAATCCATCATGCCCTTCAATTGCTCTCACTTGGAAAAATGGAATCAATAAATGAGTTAATACTGTAGCATTTACGTGCCTTTACCTATTATTCTTCTCTTGCTCTGTGTATTGCTGATCACCTTACACCAAAATAAGCTTTTTTAGTCAAATATTGAGGCATCAGTGAAAGCCAAAAAACTCATAAATGTTCAGGTTTGAGGTTTTCTATGTGACAGCTGGCCACTAAAGTTAGACCTGGAGGAAAGACTATTTTTATGTCTGCAACTCACAAGGTTTTAATGTTGTTTATCTGCTATACCTGAGCACAGAGAGAACTGGGAGATGTCAACCAAGCAGGTGGGTTTGTACCACTGTGCTGCCCAGCTCTGGTCACAAGCCCTCCAAGCAAATAATTTGTTAATAAAAGAGTTCCCCAGAATGCACACTGGAAGGCAATACCAAGAGATTCAAGTGATCCCCAGATGTAGGCCTAGTATTTTCCTTAAGGTAATATAAGGCTCAAAAATCCTTTCCTAGGTAAGGCAAAACCCAATCTGATGGACAAGCTGAATAGGAACCTCAGAATGTTTTCTCACAGTATTAGCCCCTGATAACAATTTCCTTGGGATAAAAGAAATATGGACCTTTTTTTTCAGTCTTCTTTTCTATTTTTGATATTTCTTTTATAAATTTTGACTGCAAAAATGTCACATTAAATTTTTACCATTAAAAATGTTAGATAAAGCTTCCACTTGCAGCAATTCCAGCGATAGTCTATACTTCTGTTTGCAAATACCTCTTGCAGGGGTGTTTGACTGCAGCTGCCTATGAAACACCTTCTGAAGGAGAAATATTTGGCCACACTGGATGGCTGTTACCAGAATAATTTGAGATAACTGAGATTTTCAGAAAAGGTACAATTTCATATAGTCCTCATCATTTACCTTGAAGAGGTATGACACTTGTATGCTGTAAAGCAGCTCATCAGTCTTAGCAAGGACATAAGAAATAAAATAATAATAATATTAATAACAGTCACAGGTTTAGGAGGTTTCAGTTTGTAAAATACACCTCCCCAGTGGAAGGGGTATGATGCCTCTCAGAAAAAGTATTCAGACATCTAAACTTTGCAAACAACCCTGGTGTTTCTTAAAAAGAAGGTTCCCGTCTTCCCATTGAGTCCACTAGAGTTATCAAGAAGAAGAAAGAAAAGACATCATTTAGTGTCTTTTGGTGAAGTCTGACAAAGTTTCCATAAATCCACTTAAGTGGTCCACTAAGGCCGCATGACAACAATGTGGCAGCTGTAGGGTCAGGCCTGGGGTGGCTGCTGGGGGTGACATCAGTGACCTCAAAATACATGAATCTGCAGAGAGCAAAGACACACACACACACAAATGAAGGGAAAGGATGAGAAGGATGGTCTCAGAGGCTCAATCACTCTAGCCCACAGTGGACTTGACCATCTTCTCTGTTTTGCCACTGACCAAGCTTATTCTCCTGAGCACAGAACCACAGAAAAGCCAAGGGTGGGAAGGAGTCTGGAAATCCTCTGGTTTAATCTTCTGTTGCAAATAGGGCTTTAGGTGTTGTTATCCAGGGCTCTGTGAAGATAGGTCTCAAATATTTCCTGGGAGAGACACTCCACCAGCTCTCTGGGTAACCTGTTCCAGTGTCTGACTGTTCTCATGAAGAAGAGTGACAAAAGAACCTCTGTCTTGTCTATAAATACCTTCCAGTATTGCAACACTGTGGTAAGAGTCCCTCCCCTGAGCATCCTTTTCTCTAGGTTTAACAAACCAATTCCCTTCAATTTTTCTTCATTTTTCAAGTTCTAGAACTCTCTAATCATCCTGGTAACTCCCTGCAGGATCCTTTCCAGCTTCATAATGTCTCTTGAGACGGGGAGAGCAAAGCTGGATGGTGTTCCATGTGTGGCCTAACAAGTGGTTGAGCAGAGCACAATAATCACATCCCTGAATACCTGGGTTACGGCTTCAGCTGACACAGCCCAGGCCATGGATGTGTGGATGTGCACACCAGAGACTTAGCTACATGTAACTATGTTTACATATAGAAAAATTCCAGAAATGGTATCTCGGCATTCCCAGCCTGGCTTATTCCTTACTTGGTCTATGGGAAGTACTTCTATTTTTTGGTCTCCATGGCAATTCAGGTTGTTTTTAATTAGAAGATTGTTACAGTATCTCCAGGCCGAATTGTGCAATAGTAAAGGAAATGAACTTTGAAAATAGAAAAGGCTTGTTTTGAGTAGATTAAACAAATAGTCCTTTTTACAAAAAAATAATTTTCTCCCTGTCCTAAAATATAGTTACTCTGAGTCTACTGATTCTATATGAATTTTAGCTCCTAGTTTTGAAGGCAAACCACAAAGAAAATTACACCAATAGATCTATCCACTTCGTATTGAACATCTTACCCAGGGTTTGAATGAAACACATGAACAAACTAAGAGAAAAATTTTCATCCTTGTAGCACAACTTAGTTTTGAATCCATCGTAAGCAATGCTAATCTCACAAATTACACTGGTAAGTGAAGGAGTAGGCCACAGTAACCTCTCTCCCAAGGAGCATTTGTTCTGCCATGGTACTCCTAAGTCATTGTCATTCACACTAAGTGATCAGTTACTGATGCTGTACAACACGGAACCGCAGCAGCAAAGGAAGTGTAGCAGGCTTAGATGAGAATTCAGTACAGGATATGGCTAGGATATTAAATCAGAAGCTGATAATAAACAGAATTTCCAGTCATCTCTTAGACCATCAAATTTATAGAAATCTACTGTAAAGCCGAGTAACACAAAGAAATCCCTTCACAGAGCACAGCCAAAAGTGTGTGAAGTGTGTCCTTGGCACATGCAATCCTTTCAATTTCAGTACATCCTGAAGCAGATGGAAGCTCTCCTGACGAGACTTTTCCTTCCTCGGCATAGGAGTCCCCTGTATCAAAATAGAGTTGCTTCTTTCCTGTCACTCATTGTTCTGGCCCTGCGGGGTTAGAAGATCATTCTGCAGAGCTGGGCATCTCTTTAATTAAACATATCCTTTTAGGAGATAGCTCTACAACATCTTCACCAGGGCTTGACTGGGTGGGGTTTGATCAGATACAGCTGGTTTTAGAGAGCATTTCTCCTTCAGAACAGCACTATGGCATGTAAAAGGAATGCAATTCAAGCTTTTGCAGCTTGTGTAGGCATGTGATTACTAAAACTACCGAACTGTGAAAGTTTTATTCTGCTGATACTCATATAAACATCTACTGTAAGTCATATACTTTGACAGGAGGAACTCATAGCTTACACTTACAAACTTGTATTTAAATAAACATTAAAACTGTAACTGTAAATGCAAGAACACCCCTACAGATCATAGAGATGTCCTTTTAAGTGCTTGTTCAATCTTTAATATTTGTGCTTAAATCTGCATTCCACAATTTCATAACTGTCTTTTTCCTATACATAATTAACATATTTCCTTTTAAATAGCCTAACATTAGTTGGAAGGTAGATTCTATTAATTCACTAGTTTAGATTTTCCTGAATTTAAGTGACTAATTTGAAAGACAGCTGTCTCAGTCAGAGAAATGGGCCAAACAGAAATTTACTATGCACTGCAAGACTGATTTTTTTTATGACTTTACTAAAGATTCTCTAAATAGTTGGTCAAATTCAAAATACCAGTATGTTATCATAATTAGAAGTTTCTTACTGCTGGAGTTTGATGCAGAATCATTAATTAATCAAGGATTACTCAAAAGACTTCTCATATTCCAAGGAATCCGCTTCTGAATTTTGTGCCTGTATTAAAAAAAAAAAAAAACAAAACAAATACAACCCAAACCAAAGCAGAACTCAGCCAGCTTCGGTTGTGGTCACAAGTATTTTGCAAAGCTGCATTATTTAATTTGGAAACTTAATCAGAAAGAGATTGTATGGCTTAATATCTAGTTGTGCAATAGAGAATACTGCCCATTTTTTGTGTTATGTTTTAAGATAAAAGCGGCTTGAAAATGCTGAGGCTTTGCCGAGCAATCTAATTGCATGTCCTGAACTAGCATGTATGCTAACTTCATAAAACAGGTCCCCAGGACAAAGCCTGTCTTAAAAAAACCTGTACCCTTGTCCTTTATTGACTTGCCATGTAAGGAATCGGCATAGGATTGAACATTTCAAATAATTACATACAATGCCATCTAATATTTTACACAAGGAAATACACTGACAGACACATTTGAAAAGCATGATGCTATCTGACAAATCAGGATAATTACAAAAATTAGAAAAAAAACCTTAAAATATTCTGATTCTGTTGACTGCTGGGCTTTATCTTCAGTGCAATAAGAAAGAAAAGGCAGTGGAGAACTTACTGGTGAAAAGCAAAATGTAGATGGCTGTCATGTAAATCAAAGGTAATTCTTCATTGGCTGGCTTCCACTAGCAGTATAAACCTGTGTAACTAAACAATATTACACAGTTCTCGATGAGTGATATTTCAAATTGGCTGTTGTGAGATAAATATATAATCCTGATATCCCTGGTGATGGCTTTGCATGTGTATCTTTGATTTTAAAACACAAATGGGCCTCAAAAAACCTATGGAAGGACATTGGATAACCACCTGGCATTTAGTGCTAACCGAACAAAACATTTCAAAGACCAACACAGATACATGGAAATAGTAGTGGCCATAGAGCAAGCAAAGAGCGGTACCTGAACAACACTAAAACATTTTCTGTCTGTAATTATTTCACATACAGCTGCAGGTATTCTCTTTAGATCACCTGTGAGTCAGTTCTCAGTGCACTCCTGCCTCTGCCCCTCAATCATTTCAGAAGTGCTCATTCTATTTTTCTGTCTCTCAGGAGAGTGCAGAGGACATGCCTGTATTCTCACATTAGTCACAACAGAAAGCCACATCCCCTCTGGGGCTCCCTGTTAATGCCTTGGAGAAAACGACGGGAACATGGCAGCACTGCACACATCCACAGCGTATCCCAGGAAGAAACATCCCGGGTACCTGGCCAAAGAGGGGCATCGGGGTGAGATGGACAAAGAGCTGCATTCTGATCCAGACAGCCATGCACACCAGAATTCTTGGGACTACAGAATCTGGTATATGCCTAGAGGCTACTGAGAGATTTTGAAACCTCAAACTTTTCAAAGAGTGGCAGTCCCAGTTTGCAGAACTGCTCTCTGAATGTGTCACACCTCTGAGAATTCTCTGAAGGAAGAGACACGGAAAATCCTTTTATTGTGATTCTAACTTACTTTGCAGATTGAATTTTTCTTAACAGCTGGTTCAAACCACTGAAGACCACTAGCGACATTTTTAATCTCTAATTTAGAAAAAAAATCCCCAGGAGAGAGAACCTAAAGGTAGTGTGATGACCCATAGCAATGATTTTGCATTGGGTACAAACATCCTAAGTTTCCTTTACAAACTGCAGGCCAAACACCACTACAAATATTTCCAGTGTTAATGTTGGACACAATCTCTTAACTTCAAATCGTAACAGATTTTCTCAAATGCTCCAGATGTGCATATGTCTGCAGGGTAGAAAAGAGGGACAAACAAAATCTATGCCCTTTTTTTGATCTTGAAATATTCCAAAAAAATGAACCTTAAGAAAACAGTGCATGTGTCTAGATAATTTCAAAATCTAATCAACCCAACTTGAATTTCCTGGGGATATATTTTCAGATTCCTTAGAAAAATAAGCCAGAGGCTTTAGTGGATACTGTTAAAAAACCACCAACAGCTAATGAGAACATTTTTATTCCATTCATAAAGCTTATGAAACTTATAAACTAGAATACAGAAGAAATTATTCCCTATGTATTGTTTCAGAGAAACTATAGTTATTACTTACTGCACATACACGCTAAATATTTATTTTAACGTAAATAGTTAACAGCTTCTTATAAATGTCTCAAAGTTTATACTTTTCCCTCTAGTTTAAGAGAAGGTGCTAAGGAGGCTGAAGAGAAAGTAGATACCATCTGAAGTGAATGAACTGTTACAGAAACGCTCTACTTTAAGGTAGTATTAGAGAGATGCAGTTCATAGGGCACTTTAGGGAATCAAAAGGACACTTTTGGGTACTTAGTGATATTAATGTTTGAGCTTTACACTGGTAGAGAAACACTACACACAGATGATATAACTATATGCATGGTTCATTAAGCAAAGAACTTGAAATATTAGCAGCAAAATTGTCAGAGAAAACACTCTACCAGAAGCAATGTCTTTGAGCTAACCTCACCCAACATACATTGCACTGTATGTGACTCAGGAGCAGATGGACTCTGCTGCTGCTGACAAGTATAACATTTTAAACACAGGATAAATACTTTCTGCACCTTTCTAAAGCAAAAGAATTCTTCTCAAAAGCCAGCACTTTCTCAGATCATTACTGGCTCCTGGTGAGCAGTCCCAAGCGTTTATAGTCCGAGGGGCTCCCCGAGTCCCACAGAAGGCATGAGCAGCTGGCTCAAGGCTCTCAAGCCTTCAAGATAAACCCCGAGTGCAGTTCTGGCACTATGCTGCTGAGAGGGGCCACTAGGCGTCCACCCGCAGTTCCAGGGGCTGTCGAGCTGCTTCGGGGGTGTGGGAGGGCTGGCGAAGGTCCTGTATGGGTTTCACCTCACCCACCGATGTTACAGGCGTGCCAAGGAAGGAGAGACAAGCGGAGGGGCTTCCCAGATGGTTTATTCAGGCACCAGGATTGTGCCAGGGAAGCACTGGCACGGGGAGTTACAGTTACATATGTACCAGCATGAGGGGCAGAGGAGGATACAAACATCCTATGGGGCGGGAGTGCGGGGTTTGAATTTGGCGGGCGTTGTATAGGATTGTGAAATACAGAGCCCTCCAGGGGGGGAAATCAGATACCGGGGTGGGGGTGGGAGACAGCAGCGCCTGGCCATGAGGAAAAACTGAAACCTGGAAAACAGCACACCGCAACATAGTTCCAAGCCAACAATAGTAAATAAGCGTAGGGGGAAGGGGACACAGAGGCAGCTGGGTATGTGCACAGGTCACTGCACAAGCCCAGGCATAATGAACATCATTCATACCAAAACTCATAATACAACTCAAGCTGATCTTCTGACACTTTTGTTTCCTCTGCTTTACTTATTCTTTTCATGCAAAACCAAACTTTAATAAGTTAGGTAGGGCTTCTTGGTGGTTTTTGCAATCATTTTATATCACCAACCAAGATAAACTACTCATTATTTTAAAGAAACTTGTTTGAGACTTTGGAAGATGTGCATTGACAACCCTTCTATTACCTCTTCAGCCATCTTCAACATTTCTACTTCAATATGCTGAACGCCCATAGAGAAAAAGCACCAGCCTGGGGAGAACACAAGAGCAGGCAAGTGTGGTGTCAGCACCTCTGTTCTGTCCAGGACAGAGTTGCTGACAGGCACAAGTGGCTTTCCAGCAGCAGGGATACTGAATTTGTATGTACCCACTGGAGATGACAAGCTGGCTCCAAAACCTAATTGTGTGTGAGATCTAAGAGTCATTATATACAACAGTCCGAATTTATGGAACTGTATTATTTACCCCCCCCCCCCAAAAAAAAATCTGAACTCATTTGCCTGTCTTGTAGAATTATCTAGCCTTGAGGAAAATTCATACAAGCCAGTGGAAAAGAATTCCATCATACACATCACAAATCAATTCGCTGAACCATTGGTTGGCTGACTGTGAGACAGCTTTTAAGCTCTTCTAGTAGCTCTTGAATAAGAATACTGAATGGAATTTTACTTTTTTTTTTCCTTATTATGGGATATTGATGCATTTTTATGCCACTTGCATTCTCTTTGCGGGCTGTTCTTTCTGCTAGTGCTCTAATGAAAAGAAATATTAAAATGAAGAGCTGCTAGCAATGAGCATATTACAGATTTCTAGATTTAGTGTTATAATTGAAATGTGGTATTATGAAGAAAAGGCTTAATGAACAAAATCTGTTTAGACCAATGTTTTGCAGTGGTGAATAAAATTTACTTTAAAAGAAAATGCCCACATAGAATTGATGAAAAAAATGCCGTTTAGAAATTACAGTATGTGACAATGACTAGCCTGTTCTTAAATCACCTTTAAAAGTTCCTTGAACCTCTTAGAAAGTCTAATGCAATAACTTCATAAGAAAGACACCTAAGTCCATGTGATCCAACTGACTTCTATCCAGATTTCTGATGGAATATCAGGAACAGCTGCTTGAGCAATGAGAGCTCCTCCAAATTCAAAAGCCTTCTCTTGTGTCTGCTGTAACCTAACACAGTTGTTACCAGCTGTAGTTGCTGGGGCAAGAAAACAACCACTGAAAGAAGCAGGTGCTGGTGTTAGAGTGAGACGTAAAGTCCTCCACAAAAAATGCATGGAAGGAAGGAAAATGTGCCCTAGGGAGATGGAGCAACATTTAGATTTGCCTTTCACTCTGTGAGACTCAAGCACATTCGTCTGAATGTTTGTAGAGCTTGGTCATAGAAATGTTTAGTCTGAAAAGAACTTCTGAAGCATCTCTCATGAATGCCTCTCCCAGCCTTCAGTTTTGTATCATGTATTATGCCAGGTATAAAAAAAATATAAAAGAATATTATGTAATACTCTTTATTCCATGTTTCCAGGAGAGAGATTAAACTGAATCTAATAATAACTTATTCATATGGCTCTCATCTGTTATATAATGTAAAAACATTTTATACAAATATGTGATCAATGCGTCCACCAAACAGGCAAGGCCAGGAGGGTGAGTACTTGAAGCAGGGATTCATACCACCAAAGCTGTCAGACAAGAAAAGCAGAACAATCTCCTTACTACATGTGAAGGGTGACCAGCAAAGCCAAAACCAAGATGGGCAATACTGTGACACCCCTTTGAGAAGGGAAAGGGCATTAGCATAAAAACATCACACACAGGCAAGGAAAATCAGAGAAGTAAGAAATTACCTCCTTGACCTCTGATACTAAGAACTACAAAGGATTTAATCAATAATCCTCTCTATAGAGCATCAGCTCTGTAGTATTGTATGCTCAGAGATAATGTGTTATAAACCAACAACTTTTTATAATTAGTAAAGTATGAGGATTAACCATTGTTTAGAAGTGTGTTGTTGATAAATTATTTCGGTAAGGTTAATCTTCTAAATACTCATTACAGCAATCTGTAATTCCTTTTCCTTTATCCACACACATTTACCAGCAACAGCATTATAATAAAGGTGCATTAGATGAGCTATAGAATGCATTGGCTAGTCTCCAGTAAATCATTTCAGTGCACAACAAGCTGTCAGCAGGTTTTTCCCTCTAAATGCAACACAATTACTTATTTTAACAGGTGTAGCATTAAGAAGTTTTGCTTATTATGGGAAGTTTTGATGTCAGATCTTTAATCTTAATATTTTATCTTTTGAATAATAAGAAAAAAATCACTAGGACCACAGAATTATAGTAGTGACACAGTAAACTCCCACCATGGACTCACCTTTGCACAGTAAAAACACATTAACTCTACCCAGTAGAGAAAGCAACTACAGGATCTATTAATTTTATTATTCTGGATATCTCAAGTTACCAGGAGCTGTGAGATTATACTCTGATATCTCATAACTCTAGAAGATTTATTCAAACAGCCAAGATAAGAATTAAGGAACACAGTCCCAAAATTTATAAGCATGCTTTCTACACAATCCCATGGGAATACTTTTTCATCTTATAGTATCTTTTGAAACAACTTTTGGAAGAGTGTCTTGCTCTAAGTAGAGCCGGCATCACAAACTGATTTGAAGTCAAAGCAGGCCATGAACAGGCAAGAGGAAAAGTTAGGGCAGCAGCAGAAGAAAACCACCAAGCCCTATTCAAACCAGTCTGCACAGGTCACAGTCCTTCACAGGAGAGGGAAGGAAAGAAAGGAGCATGGAGACTCTAGCTGGCTGCATATATTTCATTTCTCAGTTTTCAGACCTGTTCTCAACATAGGCACTCAATATTAAAGAGGTGGGGGATGGGGCTGATGAGGCAGAGAGTCATTAACTACAGCCTTAAATATTGTCAGTTTACAGTAGCTGCAAAATATCAAAATCATAACACTGAGCTGTTGCCAGAGAGGTGAAACAGGAGATGGGTTCTAAGAATTTAGGGCATAGAAAATTAAAGACATTATTTTGAGTTCTATTTCTTGCTGCTTTGCTTTTTTTGGAAATTCTCCCAGGACATTTCGGGTTGGTCTCTTTACACTTCCTCAATTGGTCTATGGGGATTTCCAAAATCCAAGCTACAAATGAAGGCATATATTTTATTATCAGATATAACACTGGGCCCTATTAATAAAGGAAAATGTGATGTGTTTATATTAGTCAGAATCACATAATTTACAGGAGCAGATACAGCAGCTCGGGAGGACTGAAAAAACTATTCTCTGTAGACAGAACGAGATTAATAGTTTGAACACTTCTCACATCTTTTCACAGCACTAGGCAGGGTCTGACTATAATTTGAAGACTAAGCAGCAAACTCAATAAAAACTCCACTCATTCCTTCATATTGCCTAACACTGTAGTTAAACAGAGAGCCCTAAGCCTGTAAGAAATCACACAGAATCATCGAGCTTACAATTGGCTGGCCATGAGAAACAGTTCCAATGATTGGATTTTAAATCATTGATTCAGTGATTGTAAGTGATTTGTTTCACTGAAATGCTGGTTTACCAGTTTTCTGTTTCTGGGAAAATAGGATAAAAGGCACTCTAGGGTTCAGGAGCACATGTACTTTTACAGGATATTTTTCATCTGTCATCTTGACCATTTATTTAATTCCTTATCTGTCAGTATCTGTCTGTTATTTTTTCTCTTACCTGTAGATTAAATGTATTAACACAGGACCAATCACTTGGAGTTTATGGTCCCCTGTATGGACCCAAGAGCCCAGTTCCTAAGTACTGCAATAACACCATGAAGTACCACTGACAGTCACCAGCTAAGCTCTATCTCCCTGATGAACACACTGTATCAATGTAACTTAGAATGAATGGCAGAACAAGGTCAAACTGAAGATCACAGCCCACCTTCAACGGAATACTTTGTGCCTTGATTTAAAAGCTGTGTTGTGTTCTAGTATTTTAATGAAGCAGAGCAACTACATACAAGTTTTACTGAAAATCCATTTACAGTCAGAATAGCCATAGCGTAATTGTGTGGTTCTCCATCAAGAAAAGCATCTAGCCAGAATTACAAACATGCATCAAATATCCTACAGCTGGAGGAGGAGGGAGGAAAAAGGGAGCCCTTCCCTTTCTCTGTCTGGTGTATTAAAATATAAAGCCTTTAGAGCCAGCTCAGTCTTTTCAATATGCATTTGGACAGTGCCCAGCACAAAGAGCCTGGGTCTCCAATTAAAGTGTCTATTCTCCCTTACAACAGGAATGAATATGTATTGAATATATTCAATAGACATTAATTCACCAAATAGCTTAGGGTGATATTTCCGTTTCCTAAAAGAAGAGGAGAGCTTGAAAGGAAGTCACTTGGGCTGTAAACAGAAGTTTATCATATTCCACTTCCTTCTGTGACAATTTTTCTTTTTATGGCTACCTGATTTATAGCACCACACAGAGCTCAGCTGCCAAGTAAAAGGGCATCTGAGCAGCAGCAGAGGCTCCTCTCCCAGATTTTAACCTCATTCTCACTATGACCCGTAAAGTCCATGCAGCACATGTTTGCAGCAAGCAAACTCAACTTTAGATTAAATAAAGATAATCACAGCACTCAAGCCTGCACTCAGGAGAAAGACACTGGTTTCCCATATTCTGAGGGAGTGCCTTCCCAAAGAAACAGGAACAAACCACAGAAGCAGCACCTCTAATCCTTTTCTCCCTCCAATTCTATGGTAGGAAGGAAGATACGGTTTATGTCAGTGTACACAACATCTGAACTTTAAACTCCCACCGACGCTAAGGCACCTCTTGCCTGATCAGCTGTACTTCTGTCAGATAATAAGAACAGATGGTGATATTTGATACAAACTAATCAGCTAACCTAGCAAAGAGTTGGATATACATTTTCGTAACAAGGCATCTGATGAGGTTTGATAAATACAATTTCCCATGGGAACAGAATGCTGGAAATACCACCCTTATAATAGAAAAATACAACTAATTCAATAAAGAGCAAGCGAAGGTGACCTTAATTATAGAAACCTCAGTGCTTACAATCTTTATGCTACTGGAATTACATTTGCAAAATATAATTGCCAAAAGGTGACTTTCCCACAGCTAATAAATGCCAGTAGACAAATCAGTAATGAATGTCCTGTTCTTTTCCTAGAGAATCCTTTTGCAGTAATACAAGCATTATCAGATAAAATAACTGGAACTAAGGCTGGTCAGGAAATTTTCTCTTCAGAAGGCTGCTCTTCTTCAGAAAATACTAATTTTTATTATCATTAACATTGGGGGGTTTGGCAGAGAAGACTTGATTGGTTTTTTTTCTCCCTGAAGAAATCCCCAAACCTGAAGTATCCAATTTCTATGACATTTTTCACAGAAAATATTAAGCCTTTTTTTTTTTTCATTGCTTTTGGCTGTCAGAATAGTGATCTAAAAAGCTTCAGGCTAACAACAGAGGGCTTTGCTTGTTGATTTTTACTTTTTCATTTTAGAACTAAAATGCATTTCAGAGATTGTTTTTACCCTTCCTTCTGAATGTATTTTTACTTAGGAAAATATTGGAGCTATTATAATGGCATCTCAGCTGTGCTGAGAATGAGCAAAGTTTATTTAGCAGAACAGGATACAATAAAACTTGCTTTCTTTTGTCTGATATCTTGCATATGAGAGAATATCCATTATTGACCAAGAGTCAACAATGAGTTCAGCAATAAACTGAGTCAGCAACTAACTCTGACATCTCACAAAGCTTAGCCTTTTTTCTGTGCACTCTTTGAAGGGACTTTCTCAAATTCACACTCTCGACTGTGCAATTCATACTTTAAGTGCTATTCATATTCCAGAGCAGCTTAGATTGTTCTTCCCACAGGATATTCAAGATCACAGGGTAAAATTGCTTTGTCAATGCAAATTCATGGGATTTTGGTATCCCAGAGCTGAACACTTAATTGTGCCACTATCACTCTATCTGGTTCATTGCTCAGACTGTAGATGAATTTCACAAATAGGATATCACAATGCAGGAGCTCTTCCTGCCTGCAGACCACAAAAAGGCAACATTAAAACAATAACTACACAACAGGAGCAACAGCTGATAGGCCCTTTTGGTGTTTTATCAGGTTTACCTGTCTAGGATAAATGGGTTACTCATACCATGGAGTAACTGTCACCAGCACAGAATAATAAAGTCATTCAGGCTGGAAGGAACTTACGGCTGTTTTCTAGGCCAACCTCCTGCTCAAAGCAAGGTCAACAGAAATAACTGTGTCAGCAAAACATGCATTTGTCTTAAAAGACACACAAACCTAGTAAGCCTCCCTGTTAACTTTTACACTTTGAGGTTCTTTAAAACATGGTATCTTTAGTATTGAAGACAATAAGTGACGTAACAGCATCAGTAGAAAAATCTTCCAAACAAAATGCAATTCTGCTTGGTAGTGTAGTAGGACACCTGTTTCTTTGGGTTCGTGTACTAATTTCTCAGCAGGAAGGCAAGAGGCAGAGGTATGTTTATTTGAACAGCTGAACAGCAGTGCAAAGACTTTATGATGGGAAAACCATGACCTACAAGAATCTTCTCTATTGCCAGCTGTTTTTAAAACCTGTATCAATTTGAAACTCTATCACTTATAACAAAGAACTAGGAATTTCTGACTTAGTGAAGGGAAAGATACAAAGTCTCTACCTGATGCTTCAAAGATAAATTAAAACCAAAAATTTAAATAATATATTTTTCTTTTTGTCCGCATGGATCTTATTCTTAGCAGAAACACTCCCCACCAAAATATTAAGGGTTTTTTTGCCTTCTTCATATCTTTCAGCTAGGGACCGAGGTCAGCACAAACAATAAGCTAGGAGGACGTAACTGGGGTCTACAGTTCGTGGCGGACAGCCAGTGCCTACCCTTACATTTTGAATTCTTGGTCACAGTGAAGTACTGCTGAAGAAAATCTTCATGTCCAGGCTCTGTTCTAAATGGAAAATACTGCTGGAAAAAAAAAAAAAAAAAATTAAAAAAA